>JAPCYS010000008.1:1971169-2028648 GCA_028641055.1 Alopecurus myosuroides | reverse complement strand
ACCGCCGCGCTGAGCGCCCAGCGGCTCGCCCCCCGCGGCGGAGCTAGGGAGGCGCACGTCCGGCGGGCAGGGTAGCCGCGCGGTAGAGCTCATCGCCTCGCTCCGGCGCAGGTTATGGCGGTAGAACCCGTTGGCCGCAGCCCCCTTCTTGTAGCCGGCCATTTTTGTGGAGAGAAGAGGGAGGAGAGCGTCGAGAGGAGAAGAGAAAGAGAGCTCGCCGGTGGAAGAATGGCGGGGCGCGCGGGCGGGCGGGGGGGGGGGGGTTTATAGCGCGGCGAGCAGCGGGGCATTTACTGCGCGCGCGCGTCCCCTCGCTGCCGCCCCGCCACGCCATTACGTCGGCAGCCTTTGGACGGGGAGCATGCACTGGGCGGCCGCCACGCCATAAACGGCGGCAGCCTTTGACCGCGCGGTAGCCGAGAAGACGATCACGGGGCGGTTCTGTTCCCGCGCTTTTTCCCGTCGCGTCGCTGACAGAGCTGGCCCACACGCGCGGCCGCGCAGTTTCGCCCCCCCCCCCCCCCCCCAGGCCGAATCCAGCGGGCTGGGTTTGGCCTGGGTGCCGTGGCGCGAAATAGCGCCGAAACGGCGCTATTTGGGCCTCTGGGGGGGCCGAGTGGTGAAGAAGCGGCGCTATTCGCCGCTTCCGCCGCGAAAAAAGCCCTTGGGGGGCTCTGGGGGGACGGCTGGAGATGCCCTAAACCTTGACATGGTGGAAATGAACTTACCCCGATCTGTTGAACACGGAGATGTCTTGCCTCGAACCAAAGAAGTCGACGGACCTGCTGGAAACACCACCCACCGGAGAACCAATACACCGGAAAAATCATTGTCGGTGTGATGAACCTCCTGAGCTACGCACAAAATCACATGGAGAGGAATATGGGGAAGCAGGAGACCCGTCAAAAGCGGACACCTAAAAAAGAAGTTACATCTATAGAGACCTAGGATGGGATTACCACTTCGAACTTGTCTCCCGCGACAAAGCAATACGCGCACCCGCAAAAACAGAGAGCCACCGCCTCTACGTTGAAGAAGAATCCCGGCGACGGAGTGTGCGGAGCCGCCGAGGGTCACCGGCTCACCGCCGAGGAGCCAAGCCGTTCGATCTAGGATGGGATTACCACTTCGAACTCGTCTCCCGCGACAAAGCAATACCCACATCCGCAAAAACATAGAGCCCACCGCCTCGACGTGGAAGAAGAATCCCGACGACGGAGTGTGCGGAGCCGCCGAGGGTCACGACTCACCTCTGAGGAGCCAAGCCGTTCACCTCCAGCAAAATCGCCTACAGGAGTAGGGGGTCGAGAGAAACCTGGAGGGAATGGGAAACGGGCAAGGAGGCTGAAATGGATTACAACAACACAATTCCCGAAATTTGAAGTTTGGCTTCGTGCACCCGGGACGTGCTACACGAAACTACTAGCTCTCTTCGGCGCTCTCCGACCGCGATTGCACAGCGTGAAGCGCTGACCTCACGATAAGCCATATGGAGGTGAAGATAGAAATATGCGGTTTATACTGTATATTTCCATTTGGCCTAGGCATGGCGGACATGTCGCTAGCTACTGTAGTTATCCGGAGCCGTTGCGTTCTGGTTGATGGACCAAAATCATCACATCACAACGCATACTTTGGTAGAAATAAATATTCGCGAGTTCGCTACAGTCATTGGCAAGAAAATGAGGCTTGGACAGACACGAGGCTTTTGTTTCGTTTCGTTCATCATCTACATGTTCGATCTCAAGGAAGCTGGCTACTGCGCGGTGGGCCGCAGGGACGAGAGGACCACGTCTTGGAGGGAGCTGTCCTTCTGCATTGCGGCCTTGAACTCGTCGAAGGTGATCTCGCCGTCGCCGTTGGCGTCCATCTGGTCGAACACCTCGTCCAGCTTCCCGGGCTCCGCGATGTCCCCCGGAAGGCACTCCTCCGGCAGGGCCTAGCAATTTTTCACAAGTTCAGAGCAACAACAGCTTTGTCAACATCTTAACCCAATCCTGAAGAATGCTTGGTAGACTGAGCCCCCCTTACCCGGAGCATCGACGCCAGCTCCTCCTTGCTGATACAGCCCGACCTGTCGGCATCGTACATCTGAAAATGTGTTTCATTGTGCCTATTATGGTCAGATGATCCACAACCTCTCGTGACAGTTTAGAAATCTGTCGAAACCAAAAAAGGGTATGTGTTGCATTGCTCCCGCAATCTGTAGGATCATTACAAGAACCAAGCCTAGGTTTTGTGCATAAATACCTGGAAGCAGAGCCGCAGAGCATCATCGCCACGCGAGTTCCTCAGGCCGGACAGCCCGCACATGATCTCCCTCATGTCCACGGTTCCGTCACGGTTGTTGTCAAACAAATCAAACACGCGGGGAGCTAGAGGGATCAGTGAGTCCATCTTCATCGCTTTGAGCACCTGCTCGAATTCTGTAAGCGTCGCGTTCTCTCCATCCGCACATCTGCACCAGGACCACTTTGTTGTAATAAATACTGAATGCAAGTTTGGAACAAAAAATAGCAGGTCGCAAACGTACAGACCACAGAAATATGTCCTAAACAGCATTTGTATGTACACTCACATCCGTGCAAAATGAAGCCGCAGATTATCTAGCTCTTCCGAGCTAAGGTCATGGGTTCCTAAAAGATTCCTCAGCCTCTTCGTCCTCAGGGCCACTTTGCTGCTCAGGACGCTGGCTATCGCTGCTGCCCGCAGTTTCCTTCTAGCATTGAACCTCTGCAGTTTCGAGACGACCTCTGCGTCCATGCGGTCTTGCTTGGCACAGTCTCCTATCACCCAAGGATGCATCAAAAGCTGGTTTGTCATCATAAATGGGCCCACATTAAGTACAGTTATATATATCAACTAATCCGAGTCAAGTGTGAAGAAAAAGCAGAAAAGGGAGCACAAGGCATACATCACTCGCGGTGGGCCTCTTGTAAGGTTCGACGGAAAGAAGACTGGAAATCAACTCTTTGGCAGATGAAGTTATCGTTTTCCATGTATACTCCTCAAAACTGAATTCGCCCTGAATGAAGCACAGCAATCAAAGCCAGATTTAGACCTGACTAATGCAAGATTAGTGCCTTCTTTCTTCAAGCAAGCAATCAATCAGGAGTTTTGTATCACTCAAGCGTTTCAAGTTGTTCAAAGACACCCTATTAGTATTGGGGCCTTAAGTCTTCAAAGACAGGTGCCAATTCCTTATTGAGTGCTTATGACACAAGCTCCAATTAACCCTCATCCGTGATGGCTCCTATTTGTTTTATTCTTGTAGAAATATTTTGTTTGTACCCTGAAGGAATCTCTAGTTAGCTACTGACTTAAACATCTCAACAAACTTACCCATTGGAACTTTGAACTGGAAGTCAGATAAGACAAATCGAAATTCAAGTGACAACAACAAACAGAAGAAAAGAAAATTCAGCAATGATTGGCAGCGATGTTTCTACAGTACACAAGGACAGTTGCTCCAAACCACCCGGCAGAAGGTGGAACACTCATGCTGGCATTAGAGACTGAATCAAAAACCTATGCCTCACCCCTAATTTATACTGGAAGACCATGCATCATACAGTCTATGAGATCAGTAGATTCATGGCACAACGATCTTGTTTCATAAGCAAACAGAAAGAAATGCAGAGAAATCGATTTAAGACCCTCTTCCACTACAGTTACTGTCATAGCTGAAACGCTAAAAAGGTGGAAACATGGGAGATATAAATCAAAACCAATTTCTGCACCACTGCAGAACATTTTCCCCAAATGTTAGTTCAGAGGAATACTTACTTGGAGAATCCTTTGATGTTTTTCTAGATTGTTGGAGCATGGAATGGTGGGCATCTGAAAGAATACAAATAAGAGATTGAGGAATATGATGTAGAAATCAAGCCAAGAGAATTATCAAAAGAAAGGATGACCAACATACCCAGATAAAAGAATATACAGGATTACCCCAACAGACCACATATCGCTCGCAGCCGAAACCTCTTGCCTCGATAGCGCTTCTGGTGAAACATAATCTATCGACCCAAACAACGCCACGATTGGGTCACTGAAATCTTCTACAACTCAAACCAAAATCCATGATCTTCAACGTGGAATCTTCTTTTCTGTCCGTGAAGAGGCAGTTCTCCGGCTTCAAGTCTCTGTGTATGATGTTGGCCTTATGAAGAGCTTTCAGCCCACCAGCAATCTGCCGAATGATAGCAGCCGCATCGAACTCCGAGTAACGGTCACGCCCTATTATCCTGTCAAAGAGCTCACCACCGGAGCAGAGCTCGAGGACAAGGTGCACGCCGTTCGCATCCTCATACACATCGTGCAGGCTAATAACGTTTGGATGCGGCGCGACGTTCTCCACTATCCTCCTCATGACAAGTATCTCGTTAGTGAGCAACGCGTCGGAGATGGATACCTGCTTCCACATCGGGAGGCCCGAGCTGGGCGCACCCTTTGACCCTTGCTGCATCCCCTTCATCGCCGGGCCGAGCCTTCGGAGAGTCTTTATCGCAACCTGGGTGTTGCCTTCGGACTTGCTTACTCCTCTTCTCACTATCGAGAAACCGCCTCGGCCAAGGACATCCACGACATCATAGTCGTCGGACAGCTTTCTGCTTTCTGTCGTGGACATTGCACAGCAGCAAGAGTAGCTTCAATCGGTTGTTTGACTAGAGAACCTAACAACTGATGGAGACAAAAACTGGTAAGAAGCCTAGAGGACAGGAGCAGCAAAATCAGCAGTAATAATCTGGTAATATGTCAACCTGTTTGACACAAGAAATCAGAATGGTAAGCACAAGTGCAGGAAGAACAGATTGATTCTGTGGAGAAGAAGGATTGAGGAACAGCAGAGCACGAACTGGAAACAGTAGTTGGGAACAGAGAAAGGGACGTATATATAATCAGCTCCTCCGTGTGAACTGTACAAAGAGCATAACGTTGGGGTGCTGAAGACAGTGACGACAGAGGAAAGGGACATGTGCAACAACCAACAAAAGGGAATAAACTCACCAAGTACTTTCATTTTCGCGCATAGGGCAAGATGACAAAGAATAGAGAAATCAGATGATAAGAGGAAGACGCCAGGCCAAAAGAATATTTGTGTTGACCTGGTTGCCACTGCTATAGGGCTTTGATTAGGTCTTCACTCGGTGTGGCCGAACCAGGTTTTAGTTTACTGCATTGTCTTACATTATTCATAGATTTCTGCCGGTGAACTGATCTGATCTGGTCCGACTGCTCACAGTTTAGACTGCACAGAACAGTAGGCAATCGCTAACAGCAATCATCGCAACTACTATCCTAAACAAATGAAGATGGCATTCACCTGCAAATTGCTGTCAGATTCAGACAATCTGTCAAATCAAGATGGTAAGCACTACTACCCGAAGTGTGAAAGTAACCGAAATTGCTCAAGGAAACAAGGGCTGTATGGCTACTAGTCTACTACTCTCCCCCCGACACAACATAAGATGTTTTAGACTTTTTGTTTAGACATATTTTGGTATATATGTCCACTCATTTTAGTCCGAATCTAGACAACATATGAAACACCTAAACATCTTACATTATGGAACGGAGGGAGTACCATATAGCTAATGTCAAGAAGAATGGGTAATTTCTGGTACTCAGCATATGTGAATTGGTTTGTCAACTCACAGAGATATGATGGTAAGATAAGCATTCCTGTTACCCATCATCCAGAAATCACAAACTAAACAAAACTGTAGCTGCAAAGCTAAGATAATTATATTGCACAACTGTCTTCAAAACTTGCAGAGACAAATAAGTTTCTACTTGGATAACACCAGATTTGCAACCTCAGTAACAGAAGAAACATATATATTTATGGCTCCAAACAGATGTTTCCACTAGGGTAACACACAACATAGAGGTGCATTAAAATTTAAAAACCATAATTCTCTAGATGAACCATGATGAACAGCAAAAACTCAATTGCTCTTGTGACGCTTTGGGTCTATGATATCCCATATGCCTTCTGTCTGCTCGGAGCAATACGCAACTCCTTCCTCCGACGGTTTCTCCGTTTACTTCTAGTTGACTTTCCCTTGGCATCTGTTTCTTCTTCTTCACTTGCCTGTTTGTCTTTCTCTGACTCTTCAGAACTAGGGTCTTCCTCGGACCTAGATCTCTTGCCAGTCTTGACCTTCTTGCCTTCTGACTTTGTCTTGACATATGTTTCCTCTTCATCACTGGTCAGCTTATCTTTCCTTGGCTTTTCAGAACTAGGGCCTTCCTCATACTTAGACTTCTTGTGAGCTTTGACCTTCTTATCTTCTTTCTTCTGTCCTCCGAGGATCAAATCTTTGTTCATCTTCATATGATGAGTCACCTGCCATTCATCCTCCCTATATGGTGCTAGCTTCTTTATGGAAACATATTGGTTCAAATCCCTGTCATCTGCTAGCAATATCTCCTTGGTCTTCAGGCCATAACTGTTTGGCTGAACTTTCCTATACTTGAACCGAGTCTTCAGATCTCCAATGGTGTCCTCGTAGTCTAGCTTATAGTACTCATCAAGCTCCTTCTCAAGCTCTACTTTGTCCTTAAGAGATATCTTCCCTTTTCTTTTCTCACCTGCCTCGCCACCATCTGCAAGCTCCTTGTTTTTCTTCTTCTTCTTCTTGTCGCTGATAGCTTTCTCACCACTAGCAGTAGACCCGTCCTTATCATCAAGAGCCCACTCTTTCGATAGCCCAAGTAATTCATCTTCCTTGTCAAAATCAGGTTTGCCCAAATCAAAATCATCCCCACTTCCAAACCCAGGATCAACCTCATCAGCACCATAGTACTTCTCATCAAACATCTCCTGCATTTTCCTGTCATATTCCTCTGGATCAAAATCCTCCTCCAGGTCATCCGCACCAAGCTTGCAAGCAGCATCCCCTTCAATTCCAGCAATCATCCGGATCTTCTCGAGCTTCTCAGCAATCTCTTTCTTCTTCAAATTCTTGAGATGCTTGAGCTCTTCTGCCTGCTCCTGCTTGGCTTGCGCATTCCGTTCCTCTTTGCTCCTCCGCTGCTTCTTCCTGCTGCTCTCCTTCTTCCTCACTGACCCCTCAATAAGACGGGGGTGTCCGATTACGCGATCCGTCACTGTCGCCTCTGATGCTGCCATCTCCTCATGCCGGAAATTATAACCTCTTTCGCAATAATTCTTCTCATGCGCCTCCCACTTTTCGATCTCATCCTCTTCCTCCTGTATATCTTCCAGAGAGAAGTTATTACCCACTCCTGTTTCAAGGTAGGGCCTATTGAGGATGTAATGCTTCAAGTACTTCTCGTTTTCATCCAGCTCCTCGTCCTTGCCGAAAACCTCACCGAGCAGCTCCTCCGTCTGCTTCTCATCTTCATCCTCTTCGCTCTCTCCACCATCTCCATCAGTCTGCTTCTCCATGAACAAATCGTCCTCGCCATCACCATCACCATCGCCCAGTGCCTTCTTCTCTGCCTCAAGGAACTCCTTCAGACCCTCCCTCTGGCGCTCGTCGTAAGCAATCCTGTCGTACTTGCTGCCGCGGCCAGTCTGCGCCGCGAACTCGGGGCCCTCCTCGAGAAGGTGCTGGGCGTTCACGTCCTTCAGGTACAGAGGCCGCTCCTTCTTTGTCTTCCCCTCCTTGGGCTCCCCCTCCTTGCCGGCCTCGTCCTCGTCCTCGTCCTCAGACGAGGAGGAGTACACCTTCGCCTTCTTGTCAAATATGGCGCTGTCGCCGCTGCGGATGCGGCGGATGACCTGAAGCACTTTGCGGTCGACGCGGCGAGAGGCGGCGGCGGCGTCGGCGTCCTCATCGGACGACTCGTCGTCGTCGTCGGATTCGGCGATGAGGCCCTTCTTCTTCTTCTCCTCACGGCGCTGCAGCGCCTCGCGCTGCTTGTTGTGATCGTAGCGGCGCACGTACTCCTCGTTGATCTGGATCTTCGAGTTGTCCTCGGCGGGGGCGTCCGAGTCGTCGTCGGAACCCGCGAGGATGTCCAGCACCTTCTTCTTACCCTTCCCCTCCCCATTCATCTCCTCCGGCGACTCCCTCATTGCTGCTACGGCGGCGGCGGAGGTAAACGGCTCTTGTGCTAGGGTTTTCTGCAATCAGAGGCGAGATGGGCTAGGACTTCGGAACAACCAGGAGCATTCCTATTTACGATCAATTCAAATGACAAAAGGGACCCACCTTGTCAGAGGCCAGCGGCGGCCATTCGGTAACTTGTTGGGCTTGGCCAGGTCCTTTTAAGGCCCAACTAGGTCAAGGAAGGCCCAGGCCATTTCGTCCGCATCGCCGCACCTATAAAGTTCCTCTCGCTAAACCCTAGCGAGCCCTCCATTTGAGCCGCCGCCTCCCCCGCCTAATCCACCCCGCACCGCATCCCCTCGCTCGCCGCGGCCGCTCGGAACGATGGCTCCCACCAAGAAGGCGGTACGAACCCTAATCGATCCCGGCCACTGCTCCTCCCTCTCATTTCCAAGTGGTTTGCTTCGGTTGATGCGGCTGTTTTTCTCACGGGTTTCCATCGATGCGCGCTGCAGAAGAAGACCTCGGATAACATCAACAACAAGCTGCAGCTCGTGATGAAGAGCGGCAAGTACACGCTCGGCTACAGGACCGTCCTCAAGACGCTGCGCAACTCCAAGGGTACGGATCGGCTCTCTGCTCTTCGCTATATTTGTTTTCTCAATGTTGATTTTGTCCTTTGATGTGGCTGATTGTTCATGCGTTTGCCAGAACAATAGGATATAGTGCTTTAGAATTTGGTCTATTGATTGCTCGAATCGTGATTTGCTTGTTGTGATCAACCTGCTTACAGATCTGCTGTTAACTTAAAGTGTTTGAGTTCACGATTATAAAGTCGCTATTTATTAGTCATGGTATTTTTTTGTTCTAGGAACTCTATGTAACGATATCTACCGTAGTTTGAAGTGTACAGAATTTAATTTTTAGAATGGGACTGAAGTTTACCTCATTGGCTTGCTTTGGCTGTGCCTTAGAGATGAATACAGCTCCCTAGAACAAGCCACCTCTTGATTAAGACTTCTCCAAGACCTCTTCAATGTCTAGTGGATAATCGGAGGTTGAACATTTTTCGTTTGCTGATAACTGTTTGTATTATGGGGTGAGTCGTGTGCCAATCAAAAGCTGAGTTGTAACTAGATCTGTTGGTTGAATATTTTTGGGGATTGTGGTCTGTATATGTAAGTTGTCGTAGCTCTTTGTTGAAAAAGTTGCAGAATTTAACCTACATTCCCATAGTCTGCATTTTATTCATTGATGTTTGGTCTAGTTTGTAGATTTGAACCTCTTTGTACTTGTATATCATATTATTCAGCCTTGTTTTTCGCTTTGGTATCATGTATTGTAGAACCGTGACTGAAGATTACCCTTTGGCATGCATTTATGCCATCCTTTTAGGACGATTTGAATATTTTTGATTTGTAGTACTTCCTCCGTCCACTTTTATAAGGCACACTTCCTACCATTTTAATGCTATAAGAAGTGTGCCTTATAAAAGTGGACGGAGGGAGTAACAAACACTTCCAACTTTTTAAGATTATATGGAAAGAAGAAATGTACTACCGACCTATTTTTCAAAGTATATTAAGAACGACTTGGCATATCTTTGCTCTTCTGGAATTTTGTTACAGTGATATGCTTCTCTGTAATGTTGTTTGTTGCTGTTTGTGCTTCATAGTTACTGGATTTTGGATAGTAGAATGGGACTTAAATTTGGCTCTTTGGTTTCTTTTTGTCGCCCTGGAGATGAATGCAATCCCCTAGAATGATGCCAGCCTCTCTATTAGGACTTGTTCCAAGATGTTAATATCTGGCTTGCAATAGGGAGGTTGAGATGCTTGTATGCTGAAAATGTTGTTTATTGATCCAGTTTAAATTTTGGATAGTGTTGTTTGAACCAGTTTCATGGTACAATGGATCCCTTATTGCAGCATTCTTTGCAATCATATATACATATGGTTCCAGGATGGTTGATGTATTGATCTTGTTTAGTCATTTAACTTCTGATTCTGCATACTAATTCGGAAATTTTGTTTTTAATGTTCAGGGAAGCTTATTATCCTTGCAAACAACTGCCCTCCTCTTAGGAAGTCGGAGATCGAGTACTACGCCATGTTGGCAAAGATTAGCGTGCACCATTTCCACGGAAGTAAGATAACTCTTTCCTTTCCGAATCATGCATAGCATTTTTTTTTTGCTATTCCAACAGCTGATGCATAATTTTGGAATGCACTTCAATAATATGCCCTTTTCCTTTCAGACAATGTTGATCTTGGAACTGCCTGTGGAAAGTACTTCCGGGTGGGCTGTCTCAGCATCATCGATCCTGGTTTGTTAACATATAAATATAAATTTTCTTCCAATTTATTTTGAATCTGCACCCTGTAACTTACTGATGGATTACCCACAACATTCAGGTGACTCGGACATCATCGGCACCACCGCCACCACCCAGTGAAGAGAAGAAAGCTCTCCACCTATCTAGTTTATCTAGGGTTGTGCTCTCGAGGCTGGCCTCTTGTTATCTTTGGTCATGTACTTTTTTGCGACGATGAGTTGTAGCTTTCATCACACAGATAATACTTCATATGGTTGTTCTTCAAGACGTTCATGTGATTTTGTTTCGTGATGGTCTCTTCATTTCCATAGATCTGGTTAATTGTTTGTTGAACTTGTTTGGCCGCAATAGCAAACATGTACTCTCTTCAAGACGTTCATGAGATTTCCTTCCTTCTTCTTTCGTTGTGAATCCTGAACGACAGTGAATTTTGGAAATAAAATCTCAGGATTTGTTTCAAAACGGCCAGTGAAAGAATCCACTCGATTTTTTTGGATCATCCTTCCCCCAAACTGAACCACAGTATCATTCGTCCAGCCCTGACCGAACTAGACTGCCAACGGCGGTGTAAAGTCGATGATGCCATAGGCCGCAGCAGCACTCGTAAAATTTGGCTTTACCCTGTAGTTATTTTTACCCTTTGTGAGGCGTACAGAGAGTAGATGTGAACAGCAGTGCGTATGTGGAAGATCCGAACTGGGGTGTTCTTCAAACGATATAGTTTTTTTTTTTATATTTAAAACTAACTATATATAAAAGCAAGCAAGCCGCCTCATTAAAAACCTTCCGGTCCCCTTAGGTACCCCGGTAAGAAAAAGAGTGTGAAAGAAACTTGCTGCTCAAATGTTTACACCAGGTTTACATCATCGAGAAGCGATTGCGAAATGAAACTAGGGGGTTCATCGACCCAATTACAATTAATCGCCTTACAAAAACCTTCTCTAGCTATGGAATGAGCCACCTTATTGTAGTGTTTAAATTCGACCTTACCGATGGATGCAATGGTAACAAAACAGTTTGAATAAATGGCAGTGGCATCATTCCATAGTTGATCATCTCCTGAACAATATTTAATAACTTCAGTGGAGTCTGATTCCGCCTCAAATAAACAGTTCCTGTCTGATTAGCCAAATCCAAACCATGCTTCACAGCCAAGGCTTCCGCAATCGAGGCAGAAGCAACATGATGGATATATGAACATGAAGCTGCGACAAAAACTCCCATGTGATTACGAATAACCACTCCAGTAGTCCCAGTATGAGAAATTTCGTTGAAAGCTGGATCGACGTTCAGTTTCAGATATTTTGCTTTTGGTCTGGTCCAAGTTACTTTATCAGGAACACAATCAGTAGTAGTTTTGGCAGCGCCATTAGCTACCATAGCTCTAATAGAAGTGGCACACGACCTGATCGGAGGGATTTTTTCACCATGCGATGACGCCCTGCGTAACCACCAGATGTACCAGACCGTGGTAGCCACAGTTTCAGCAATTTAGATGTTAGGAAAATCCGAGCTGAGGGAAGAATTCATAGATAGTAATTTTTCGAGGACCATGTTCCCAGGGCAAGCACCCATGCATGCGGTATCAATCTGATCCTCCAACCGTAAGATATTCCAGAGCCGAGCAGCCCAATTGCACCGAAATGCCATGTGCAGAACATCTTCAGGCTCTAAGCTACATATTTGAGAGGTATCAGACTCACTAATATGTCGCGCGGCCAAAACCGACTTTATTGGAACAATTCCATTCAATAACCTCCAGCAGAAAATTTTAATTTTTACTGGAACATTTAGCTTCCATAGCACTTTCCAGATCGGATTACTGATGGCTGTGCCTTGGATAAGATTTCTACAAGTTTGACCATTGAATTGATGTCTCCATTCCATATGATAAGCAGACCGGACTGAAAAAAAAAACCATTCCTATTCCCTTGCCAAGCAATAAAATCATCAAAATTATTCAAATTCAGCGAAATTTCCAACATTCTCCTAGTATCCTCATGATTAAAGTTACTGTTGATCAGATCAGAGTCCCAATTCCCTGTGATAGGATCAATTAGTTCACTAACACGAGACAATACACAATTTCCCCGAACAGTAACCACTTTCCTAGTGTTGCTTGTTGGTAACCATGGATCTTTCCAAATATTTATAGACTCACCAGTACCAACTCGCCAAATATAGCCCCTCTTAAAAGTTTGAATACCTGCAACAATGCTCTGCCAAGTAAAAGATGATCCAGCCTTTGATCCAGCTTCTATAATATCCCCTGATGGGTAGTACTTAGCTCTCAAAATTTTAGCGCATAAAGAATCCAGGTTTGAAATTAATCTCCACACTTGTTTTGCTAGCATTGCCAAATTAAAGGAGTGAAAATCACGAAACCCCATACCACCTTCCCTTTTAGGGAAACAAAGCTTCCACCATGCATACCAATGCATTTTTTTTCCTTGGTCATCATCACCCCACCAAAATTGAGCAATAACATCTGTGATCTTCTTGCAAACTTTTTTAGGGATTAAAAATACAGACATAGCATAAATTGGGATTGATTGGGCCACTGCCTTAAGAAGAATTTCTTTACCTCCAATTGACAGAAATTTCTCCTTCCATCCCTTAATCCTTTGCATGACCCTCTCCACAAAGTGCATGAAACAGTCACTTCTTTCAGCACCAACCAGTGCTGGGAGACCCAAATATTTGTCAGAGAGGGCTTCATTATTAATATTAAGAATAGAGCATACCTCTTCCCTTTGAGTAATATTAGTATTTGGGCTGAAGAAAATGCTTGACTTGGCAACACTAATAAGTTGTCCCGAATTTGCACAATAATTATCAAGAACCTGTTGCAATGAGGTTGCATTACTCGAGTCTGCTTTCAAGAGAATTAAAGAATCATCAGCGAATAAAAGGTGTGAAACTGATGGTGCATTCATGCACACTTTAATCCCTTCAATGCCACCAACCTCCTCAGCTTGTAATAAACAACTTGATAATCCTTCTGCACAAAGGAGAAATAAATATGGGGATAGGGGATCCCCTTGTCTGATGCCTCTAGTTGGGATAAAAGATTCAGTCATCTAGGAATTGTATCTTATTTGATATGAGACCGAGGATACACAAGACATAATCAAATCAACCCAATGATGATGAAAACCAAACCTTAATAGCATCCTTTCCAGAAAGTTCCATTCAACTCTGCCATAGGCTTTGTGCATGTCAAGTTTCACCGCACAATAAGCAGATTTTCCTTTCTTTGTATTCTTTATCTTATGAATACACTCATAAGCCACGAGCACATTATCAGTAATAAGTCTTCCTGGGACGAAAGCGCTTTGAGTAGGCGAAATAATCTCGGGAAGAATTTGTTTGAGTCTAGCAGCCAACATCTTTGGAATAATTTTATACACCACATTGCAAAGAGAGATAGGACGAAATTGAGATACCTCCTTCGGGGATTCTGTCTTAGGAAGTAGCACGATAACAGTATCATTCCATCCATGCATGATCTCCTTGTTGTTGATAGCAAGTAAGACAACATTGGTTATATCATCCCTAATCAGATGCCAATTTTTTTTTAAAGAATATGGCATGTAAACCATCCCGACCCGGGGCTTTGAAATCCCCAATACTGAACACCGCTTGCTTCACATCTTCGGGGGAATATTGTTTCAACAAATTAACATTCATCTCTGTTGTTACTTTTGGTTGGATCTTCTCTAAAAATTGTGGGTCTGTATCCATGATCTCAGCAGAAAACAAATTAGAGAAATAAGAAAGAATCAGAGGGTTTAGCCCAACAGTACCTTCAACAAAATTGCCCGTGGCATTTTTCAGTTTCTTAATCTGATTTTTCTTCTTTCTCGCGGATGCATATTTATGGAAAAAGGAAGTATTTCGGTCACCATTTTTTATCCAATTTGCACGAGATCGCTGGCTCCAATGTATTTCTTCTTGTTCAAGAAGATTCTCAATATGTTTAGCAAGAAAATGCTTCTCCTGTTCACTGTCATCCGAAACAGGGCCTCCCATTAGCCTGTCGAGTTCACACTGGGCCGCTCGAAGACGCTGTTTGGGATTTTTAAAAACTGATCGATCCCATGCATGAAGCCCATACTGCATGGTTTTCAAATTTTGGAGCACGTCCATTGAATTACCGTGATCTTTCGCTTTCAACCATTCAGTGTTTACGACATCCCGAAAACCCTCTTCTTTAAACCACTTAGCTTCGAAAAACAATTTTTTAGGCCCCTGTGATCCATAATCAGTCGCCCAATAATCCGTGTCAAGCATTATAGGCCTATGGTCTGAGTGATTGTACTCAAGATTTATAACAGCTGCATCCGAAAATTCCAATTTCCAAGCTGAATTACCAATAGCTCTGTCCAATCTCTCCCGAATCGCACCTCTATGCCATGTGAAAACGTCACCGATGTAACCCAAATCAGACAAGTCGCAATCCTCAAGAGTTTTGTGGAAAGCTTCCAAATATTTGCTGGGTCTTTGCCTCCCCCCTTCCTTCTCATAAGAATATAGAATTTCATTCAGATCACCCATGATCAGCAAAGGTAAATTGTTCCGTTGATGAATACAACGAATTCTGTCCCATTTTTTTGTATTTTTCCGTCCATTTAGACTCTCCATACATCCCTGTGAATCTCCATATCTTGTTATTATGTTCCTCCACTTCCACATCAATGAAATTTGGATGGGAGAAAACCTGTGAAATTTTTACCTCCTTCTTCCAAAATAGAATAACACCTCCTCTTCTATCACTAACATGCTGACTATTTTAAAGTCCATGTGGATTCTTCTCCTTAAACACTCAGCCGGAAAAAATTCGAGGTGGGTCTCCGACAAAAACACCACCTCGGGGTTATAGCGCCTCAAGATATCCAGAAGCGCACGAATTGCCGCGGCATTACCCAACCCGCGAAAATTCCAGGATATGATTTTCATTGCGTCGGGAAGGGTCTCTCCCTGGAGCCCGCCGATCCAATTGAGCTGTTAGAGGAAGCCCCTTCCTTTTTTGATTTCTTCTTTGCCTGATTCTCTTTTTCAATCTCAGCCACGATCATACTGTTACCTTGTTGCTCATCATAAGATTGCATGTCTCCGATTCCTTTTGCCCCTGTTCCCTCAACCGTTGTGATCACTGCCTTCTCCAAATTCTCCATGTCTATTCTTCTTTTAATGCCATTATCAGTACCTCTCATCTCCTCCATCTCTGTATCCTTCTTTTTTAGAGAACTAGTGGTTGTGTCCATTAGAGCATAATCATTGATTGTTTTCTCAGTAGTTAACGGAATTGCATTATAGCGCCAACTTGTATTTTATTTCATATCATTAGGACTAAAGCGTCCCCTTCCTCCTGGAATTCTGCCTCTGCCTCCTCTGAGACCACGGTTATCAGCTATAGATCTGCCTCTCCAGGTTTCAAAATCCGCTCTCAAAAAATCCCCCCATTTGAGTTCATCCGTAGTATGTTCCCCTGTACCGCATTCAGTATGTATATGACCAAATAGACCACAAGAACCACAAAATTTCAGAATTTTCTCATATTTAACTGCATAGAATTCTCGTTACCCACCACGAGAAACGGTAACAAATCTGGCCAAAGCCTTCCTCACATCTAGTCTAACTCTTACCCTGACAAAATTTCCAGCGCCATGAACATTTATCTCCACTTCTTCTACTTTCCCAACCTTCTTCTCCGTCAAATTCGTGATAATTGATATATTTCTGTATCCGACGGGGAGCTTGTGGATTTGTAACCAAACAGCTATGTAGTTTAGGTCTATTGAATCAGTGGGGGACAATCCATCATATGATTCGATGGAGACAGCGTTCTGACGGAATAACCACGGGCCACCTTTTTCCACTTTCAACCAATCTCCCAGACGGAAACATTGCACCGAGAATAAATTCTTCTCTAGTGGCGTAATCATGATCTCTTTCGCCGGGCTCCAAGCGATCAACATATGTCTCTCGAAAGTCTGAGTGCTATAGAAATTCTCAGTATGTACTTTTGCTAGAGCAGTCCACTTCATGCCTTCCTTCGGAACCTCGTTTTCATCCTCGAAAACGAGATCGTCTATCTCGTTGTCATCGATTCCCAGCCTAAGCAGCATATCATCCAACTCCTCCTTCCTTGTTGTTACCGATCCACTTGCGTGGCTCGATTCCGCCGATTCCGCCATGAGAATTTGCATGCCAGAAACCCTAGATGGTTCACGAAACAGGCTCGGTAGCTTTTGGCGAGCGAAGACCGTACCCTCCACCAAAAACTGACGATGAGGAGCGAAAGTATCAAGAGGGACTCCGGAGCAGGGGCTACCGGAAGCAAAACAAACTCCTCGCCAGACCAGAGCCGGACACGGGAGTCGAAAAACCCTAATCGCCCCCGGAAAAACGATATAGTTGGTGAGAACGAGTTGGCCAACTTCATAGTACGAGGATCTTAATAGTCGGTTGTGGTTGAAACTTCCAGGAATTTTTTTCGAATTGGGTGTCTATGGTTCCACTTAATTTTAGCTGACAGCTTGATTAGTATGCTTGAGACAATCATCTGGTTGATTTGAGGACAAATTTGTGTAGTGTTCTTGCAGCTAGATTAACTATGTGTGCTGATGGCTATTTCAAGATTGTTCGTATTTTGCGGTGTTTGTTTACAGTACTATGTTTTTAAATTACTGCGCCTTTTTACTTCTATGTACCCTCCGTCCGGAAATAATTGTCGCAGGGGGTTATAATTTTGAACTAACAGCAACTTTTACAAAAAAAACCTGCATCTATTAAACTGTACAGAAGCGTCCTGTCCTGGTGGAAGATCCAGCCGCGAGCGGGCGTGGAAGATCCCGCCGGCGGCCAGGCTCGAGGCCGGTGGGAGCTCCCTTCCGGTCGCCGTCGGCCTGATCCTGCTGCTTCTCCGCTTCTGGAAGTCGCGTGCATCTTCTCCCTTGCCCTACTGTGTGGATCTATTCTGAAAACAGGGTCGTCTCCTCAAACTCCGGCCGCCGCTCGAGCTCGACTTCCCTGAGCATACCTTGAGTTCCGCCTCAGCTACAGCTGCGCCCTCCTCGAGCCCCGCTTGCCGGAAAGCCGCGGATCAAGGCAATCACGGCCATCTCCTCCTAGTTCGGGCACGGCTCCCTCACGCGAGCTCGAGGTTGTCGCTTCTCCTCAGGCTTCCCCGATCCCTCCATAATCTTCTGGTCCCTCGCTCGCCGCCGCTGGAGCTTGTCACCGGAGGACCTCCATAATCTTCTGGTCCCTCGCTCGCCGCCGCTGGAGCTTGTCACCGGAGCTACTCCGGTGACCAAAA
The DNA here is from genome assembly GCA_028641055.1 of Alopecurus myosuroides. Classification (NCBI taxonomy): domain Eukaryota; kingdom Viridiplantae; phylum Streptophyta; class Magnoliopsida; order Poales; family Poaceae; genus Alopecurus; species Alopecurus myosuroides. The sequence goes on along the minus strand of JAPCYS010000008.1, from coordinate 2,010,965 downwards.
TTCGGCGGCGCCGCCCGTCAACTGTCCCCCACGCTCGCTGCTCCTTCTTCCCTTCCCTTTGGAGCTCGTGAAGAAAAAGCTCTCCTGATTCTTCCTGGTCCTGCTGCTGCGCGCTGGATCTCCCCTGCCTCCTCCTCCCTGCTAGGTACATATGGCATTTGTCTGTGTCATGAACACTGACCTCAACTGCTTCAACTCATATAACTTTTGAAGGAAATGATGTTCATTGAGAATAGCACATGGCACAAACAATTTGAAGGAAATGATGTTCATGGAGTACCTTGTAGGAGCACATTCAGAATGGTAACTTGTAGGAGCACATTCAGGCCAATCAAGAACTCTCCCCTCTGCGGCGAAAAAACCGGTAGCATCACATCACAGCCAAACCCCAAGGGCTAGAAAAACCCATAGCATCACATCACAGGAAACCAAGCCTGTTGTTAACATTAGACCAGACGATAGAGATGCCCATAGGAATTTCACTTTGGTATGCTGACGTGTTTCTTGATCATGTTGAAGGTGTCCATGACCTGTGAAGTGTGAAAGCAAGAGTACAGTTAGGAACCAACAGGAAATCATAGTTTGTAAGAAAATCATCCAGTTTTTGATAAAATTGGACCTAGATAATTTGGCACTATTGTAAATAAAGCTATGCCAAACAGGAGCAGCAGCATCGAGATGCTCGATAGTGCCATAAACATTGAGTGGTCCTTCTGCCCTATACCCAAACGCCAATCAGAACACCGAATTGTGAGTCTGTATGTCTCCAGAGTAGATTCTAGCCGAGACCGAGGTTTAGTCTTCAGAGAAAGGTTACCTCGGCGTCAGCGTACGCCGACTGCCGCTTGAGGCTGCAGCGGGGGGTACTTCACGACCGACGGGGAGCCGTAGACCCGGAGCTTCAACTGAATGGGAACGACACATGCTTCAGTGAATGAAAACTGAGATGGACAAAATCAGAGTTCGGTTTAGGCTCGTGGTGTTAACCTCGACTTTGTCGAACATGTCGTCGACGATCAGAGGCTGGCCACTGTAGTAGGAATCCCTGGCCTGTGATGAAGGATTGATGATTATATAAGGGATACATTATGAGGAATATGTACAAACTCATATGGTACCTTATGGATGCTTATGTGTACATTGTACAGTATCTCTGCACCTACTCAGTTATGCTAATTCACATGGTCTTGGAGTAATCAAGCTTACCTGCATATAAATATTGGCTAGGTAGAACTTGATTTAGATATTTAAGATTGAGTACTGCTTCTCATAACCAATGAAATATCATCCTCAATTTGTTCAGCTATCCTCTATCTTTCTCATAACAAAATGGAGCAAATTAGTATTGGTTATCAATGAAGCATAAATTTGTACGATCATATCTGTACCAATACAGGATTTTGTAGTAAGATTCTTCAGATATCAGGTAGCAGCAACTCGAACCAAACTTTCTTATATTTTATAGAAATAAGATACAACAGAACGTAGCTCTGTTATCTCAAAAGGGAATAGCAGAGCCTTGAACTTACTAGAACATTTAAATTCTCCTTCAGATTTTATCTTCTTCACACATACATTTAACCACACATATTAGTATTCTAGGCTAGCTACTAGCTAGTACAAATTGGCAAAAAAAAATCTAGTTTGTAAGAAAAAAGTTGCTTAGGTGGCTTTAGTTTATGTCCATATATTTCTCGAGTTGCAATATAATTCTTTGTTGGTTGGCATACTTAGATACTACTCATATGGTAAATTATGAGGAATATGTACAAACTCATATGGTACCTTTTTACCTTTTTACAAGCTGTATACTGAAATTGCCTGAATTATTGTTACCATGCAGGTTAACTTAAGGTTGTCTTCTGGCTGGTATTGAATCAGCTGACCCGTTTGCCACCAATGAGAAATACGATGCTGAAATTTGATGATAAAATATTGCTCTCCAATGAGTAAGTTTCAGTTGGCTTTTTCCTACAAAGACAAATATATCATGTCAATGAGTATAATTTTTCCTTTGCACAGCTACATGAGAAGACAAATTAATGACAACAAGCACTGTAAGCTTTCCAAGAGGAAGAAACTACCCCATAAAGCACTACATATGTGGAAATATAATAGGATGCATCAAAAGGGCATCTTCTTTGAACCTTTGGTACACGGTAAGCTATGCTTGATTCAACTGGTGCTTTCTTGTTCTCGAAAGAAACAATGTCATGATCCCAATATCTTCTCTTCTATAGGAATGTGCAATGACCTGCATACCACCTACAAGGCGGAGTTCCTTCGAGAAGAAGAAGATGTTGCTCTCGATATTGCTCAAGAAGTTGCAGCTCTCAATTTGAATGAACTTCCTCGAGAAGCTCTTGATTTGAACAAGCTTGCTCAAGAAGATGCTGCTTTCGAGATTGGTCAAGAAGTTGCTGGTGTCGAGATTGCTCAAGAAGATGTTGCTCTCGGGATTGCTCAAGAAGTTGCAGCTCTTGATTTGAATGAGCTTCCTCGAGAAGCTCTCGATTTGAACGAGATTGCTCAAGAAGATGCTGCTTTCGAGATTGCTCAAGAAGATGTTGATTTCGAGATTGCTGAAGAAGATGCTGATTTCGAGATTGCTCAAGAAGATGCTGATTTGGATGCTCAAGAGGAAGATGCGATTGATCAAGAAGAAAATCATGCAAATGTTCAGCATTCAACAACAAAAAAAGTAAATCTATCAAATGAGCAAAGATACGGTGTCTACTTTGCTTTGGCAGTGATCAGGAGTAGAGATGGACAAGTCGTGCCTGAGGACAAGATGATAGTTGCAAGCTTGTTGAACACAACTTTACGAACAGTGGAAAGAATTTGGGAGGAAGCAAATAAACAACTTGATCAAGGTGAAAAGGTTGACGTCTCAAGCAAGATGAAAGGTCGAGTTGGTCGTAAAAAGAAAGATCTAGAACTCGAGAGGATAGTGACAGTGCCATTGAACAAGAGGAAAACAATCCGAGCTCTATCAAGGTCTTTGGGTGTTTCCCGCTCAACCTTGCACGAAAGATTCCTTTTGGGCGAGGTGGTTCGGCACACTAGCACCATGAAGCCAGTGATGTCAGAAACTAACAAGATTGGTAGACTAAAGTTTGGAATATCTTTCGTCGATATGAACAGTCTTATGTTCCAGAAGATGAATAAAATCGTCCACCTCGACGAGAAGTGGTTCGATATGACGAAGGTGAAGAACACGTACTACCTCCTACCCGGAGAGCCTCGACCCTTGCGCACCGGAAACAGACAAAGCATCGGAAAGGTGATGTTCCTAGCCGCTGTGGCGAGGCCCAGATATGGTGCTGATGGTGAAGTAACTTTCGATGGCAAAATTGGCATCTGGCCCTTTGTCATAGAGACTCCCGCAAAGAGAAAGAGCCGACGCCGAAAAAAGGGGACGCTTGAGCTGAAGTCACAAAAGGTTACTCGAGATGTCATGAGGACATATCTCTGCGAAAAAGTGATTCCTGCTATACAGGATGTGTGGCCCGACGAAGATGAAGGAAGCACAATCTTCATCCAGCAGGACAACGCAAAACCTCACGTCTTGCCCAATGACGAGGGTTTTGCCCATGCTGTAGAGCAGACTGATCTGGACATTAGGTTGATGCAGCAACCGCCAAACAGTCCTGACATGAACGTTCTGGACCTTAGCTTGTTCCGTTCCCTTCAGTCACACACAGATACAAGAGCACCGAAAGATATCCGAGACTTGATAGAGGGTGTGGAGCAAGAATTTCTGGAATATGATGTCGACACCCTGGAACGAAGCTTTCTGACATTGCAGGCGTGTATGATTGAGGTCATGAAGAGAAAAGGAGGAATTGACTACGATCCCCCTCACATGAAGAAGGATCAAATGCTGCCAGAAGAAAGGCACGGCCTCGCTCTACCTATTCCAGCTGAATTACTGGCTGAAACCATTTCCCTGATTGAAGCAGCTCCCCCCGAGCCTCCAAGTAGACAGAAGAAAGGAAAAGCACCAGCAACATCCAAACCAAGAAAGGTAAAGAAGAAGAACAACAATCTCCAAGAAGCAACGGCAGCACCCTCCGAGCACCATGTCCCTCCAAGAAGCAACAACAACAGAAACCTTCAAGGAGAAATTCCGTTGGTCACGTGCATCCCTACAAAGGTTGTCTTCAGCAGGATAATGGAAGCACTTTCCAGGCCATCTCAAGCTCTTGCTCCCGTTAGCCGATGTTGTGGGTCTGAGAAGTAGGAATAGGAAGGAAAGGAAAGTTCGAGAAAGGATTATGCGTGTAACTGTAACTAGATAATTTCTACTGTGATGATTGGGTTGCAATCATGATATCTAATGGCTTTGTACACAGTTGATGTGTGTGCCACTTTTTAAATACTCAAATGTCCTTCTATCTATTCCATTTATTAGCTTGATTTAGGTTTTGTCAGTTGGATTTGTCTCCATGCGTTTTGACCATGAGAGTTATCTCTCGTATCCTTTGGTGGCGACTGGTTGTCATGGATCCCTACATCCAGTGATCAATAAAAACATGCACATACGTGAAATTCAATACTGGATAGCTGGGATACATCCATCACTGACAACCTGCAATAGCACGCCTTCACCAAGGTCTGAACGTGAAGGCTGTCAATTCTGAAACTCGACCAGGAACAGAGCAAACTAACTAACAAGACAGGAGTACTGTCTCCTGGAAACATTGGCAGAAACCAAGGCGACTCTCCGCGCACAAGCCAGCTCAAATACTAGGCCTTAACATCTACAGCCAAACAGGACAGAGCTCGTGCTATTGCGCCAGAAAAGAGAAAACAGAAACATGTGTTTGGGCCAAAGTTCAGACAGAAAGTACTATCATGCATGAAATAGAGAAATTCAGGACAGAAAAAAGGATGCCTTTCACAAGGTTTACGTAGATGATAGAGACAAATAAAACAAGCAAAATGTTAAAGTGTTTCTTTCTATTTGTTCCAACTCAACAAGCAACTCTGAAACCCCACAAGGGAAAAAGAGCAAAATATTGCAGCATTCTGTAGACAACAAGGAGTTGGACGCGACGGTACTCTCTGGAGCAGACCCACAATGCATATGGAGCAAGTGACAAGGTATGGTACCTTCAGAATGATGCCACCACTGGTTGAGTGCCCGAAGCAGAAGCATGGAACACCAGGGTTCTCAGCTGAGACTTCCTTCAGATACATTTTCTGAAATGAACCATAAGAGCATTTTAAATCAGAATTTTTCCATATATATATACGGTCTCAGACAAAACCAAAGTACTAAAACGCTCTTTATACCATGTCTTGGACGGCGTGATCAAGAGACTGAACGTATCCATGTAGACCATCACTTCACCGTGGCCTGTATGACAGCAAAATCGTACCAGGTTTAATTACAACCATGCAGGTTCATTACAATAGGGCATCCAAATAACACTAGTAAATTAAGGATTGAATAGATAGTTGACAACAGAACCGTACCTCGACAAGCATACGTGTTGCCTCATTGAACACAAGAATCTTGACATCCCTTGTCGCCAGCTACTTATGGGTAATCCGCTCCATGAGTGTCCCACAAGTGTTAATCACCACCTCATCGGTCAATTGCAGCCATTCTGGAGATGGGCATATAAGGTATTGGCTCAATTTCATATAATACTACAGAAAAGAATCATGTACTGAATATGCCAAGTTGAAGTCAATAAGATATCTCTTTGACTCGTCACAAGAAAAGCAGAGGTTTGCAGGTTTCATATCTTTATGCATTATTCCCTGAGAGCAGAAAATTCAAAATTCTTGACAAAAGATGAACAAAATATTGACTCATATCCCTAACTGTGAAAGTCAAACTGATAAAGGAAAAATGTTAGGATATCCCTAAATGACTCATACACCCTTGGAACTGACAATGTTGTGTTTTCATAATCCAAAAGAGAAATATAAACTGACCCAGTCTTAAGATATCCCTAAATGATTTCTATGTATGAAACACTTACCAGTCTTAAGGTACTCAGGGGGCGTGAAAGCCAGATTGGTACTGTAACTCTTCCCATCCCTGCTATTCTTCATCAGACCAAAACAGGACAGTCTAGGGTTGCCATCCTGTAATTTTCGAAATCAGAAATCAGAAAAGACGTAACTTTCACTGACAGAAATGATGGATGACTCTCAAGTCTCAAGGGGACATGAATGAAGGAGAACTCACCAGGAGAGGTGGCCGATGAGGTGCGCCACCTGGGGGAGTACTGGGCGAGGTGCCACACGGTGAGCCCCAAGAAGAGCACGAACCCAAGCAGATGTCTGCAGCAGATTCAATTAAGAAAAAACAACACAAATTCACAGCGGAGAAGACGCTGAGGAAGGCGTTGAGGAGGGGCCACTCGGAGCGGTAGTGGTTGAGGATGAACCTTCTGAGCATTAGCCAAGCTCCTCGTAGCTCACCAGCCAGTACTCCCGCCTCGCCTTCCTCCCTCCGCCCTCCGACGACCTCCTCCCCTGCGTCAAGCGGTGGGCGCCGAGCGGTGGGCGGCGCCGAGCCGTTCTAGCTTGGTTCCTTCGCAACTCCAGCCTCGTAGCCATAGCATCCGGCCTCGTAGGTGCCGGAACCGGCGATTCGTGGCCTTATTGACAAAAATCGAACCTTGGTCGACGGCAGGTCCCCAAAAAACAGAGCTTTGTAGCTCGGGGGTGAGGGAACGGGAGCGTGACGAGGTGGAGGGAAGGGAGCGAGGCTGCGAGGGGACGGGAGCTCTGTGCCATGGGAAGCGCGTCGATGCGGAGGGGAGCGCGGCGGCGAGGAGACAGGAGCAGGCGAGGCGACGGGAGAACGGCGGCGAGCGGAGCAGAGACTCAGTTGACTCGCGTGTCCGACAGGAGTGGAGTGCGGGTTGAGAAATAAATAACTAGTGGATGTTTTCGTAAAATGGCAACCTACGACAATTATTTCCGGACGGAGGGAGTACTTACTTGATGGTACGATCATATGAACATGGCATGCACAAGGAACGACAGAAGCTTGAACATCATTGTAAAAAATTCTAGCACTGTGATCGCGCAGGATCGTCGTCCATCCATCGAAGACGCGAGCCCCTGGTAATCATCAGGCTGATCGCGCAGTCGTCCCCCATCCACCAAGGGCGCGAGCCCCCGGTGATCATCGGCTGTAAATGGAAATCAAGGCGCCGGCCATCAGTCAGAGATCCAGACACCTACTTGATTTAAAGCTGAACATGCAAGCATTGATTTTTTTTCTTTGAGGGAACATGCAAAGCATAGATTGGTTCCTCTAAAGCTCTCAAGGCAACTGAACCAGCATACATAGCTTTCTTTGCTTCCAAGTAGTAGTAGAGCTAAATCTCCAAACAAGAATGCTCTCACAGCGTACTCCCATCCCTCAACTCCAGCTCCGAAGAGAGGAGCACCACCTATGGATGTGGGATGCATCACGGATATCCAGACATGAATATAACTCCGGTGGTGAACATCTAGCATTGTTAATTCGTGGACAATTCTCCCCATATTCTGAAGAAAAGGGTTGAGGATCAGTACACAATTCATCAGCTGCCAGAGAAGCAAGATAGCATAATTCAGTGAGAGTGCAAGAGTTGGTTAAACCCTGAACCAGATAATGTAACAACTAGGGATACCATCTGTGGGGTTCAATGTTTTTCCAGTACAACATTGGTAGAAAATCTACGGTGTGATGACCCGATCGAGATCGCGATCACACAAGGGGGTAATTGGAATGGAAGGGGATGAGAAGAGCAGGCAGTAGGTGAGATGTAGACGGAAGGTGAGATTCAGTTCAGGTTTCTATTTCTTCGATAACGATACAGAGACGAGGGTTTGGCTTATAACGACACCAGCCCTCGACGGCCACACACCCACGGCCCAAACCCAACATGTCACACTGTTACATTGGTTGGCCCAACTAAAGTACCAGGTGTGACATTATCCCCTCCTTGAGATGAAGCTTCTTCCCAGATTTTTGCCTGCGGATAACGATGACGTAGGACGTCGTAGTCTTCCCACGTTGATGTTGTACTCGGAAATGAGTCCCAGGTCACCTTCAACTGTATGATGGATTGATTTCCTTTTTTCACCATGCGACGTTCCAGAATTGTGGTTGGAGTAGCTCCTATGCCGGTCAAATCTGGCAGTGTGGGCAGAACTGAGAAAACTGGAGTATAGTTCGGCGTGAAGGGTTTAAGCTGCGACACGTGGAAAACTGGGTGAATTCTGCTATCTGGCGGTAAGGATAGTTTGTAGGCCAGAATGCCAATCTTAGCTTCCACTTGAAAGGGTCCATAAAATTTGTACGCCAGCTTGGCGCAAGGTCGATTGGCGACAGTAGTTTGGGCATAAGGTTGCAGCTTCAAGAGTACTTGTTCTCCAACTTGGAACACACGCTCAGTCCTGTTCCGATCTGCTTGTTTCTTGTACCGCGCCTGTGCGCGAGTTAGGCGCTCGCGTAATGCCTGTATGCGCCAGCCAGTCCATCTTCTGGTGTGTCAGCATTTGTTTCAGTCTGTAACAGTCCTCCCAAATTGGGTTCTCTGCCGTACAAGGCTCTGAATGGAGAACAACCCAGAGATGTGTGATGACTGGAGTTGTACCACAGTTCCGCAGTAGGTAACCAGCGTCGCCAATGCTTGGGCAAATCGTGTATCGCGCTGCGCAAATACATCTCAACACATTGGTTAACGCGCTCTGTCTGTCCGTCCGTCTGAGGGTGATATGCAGTGGAGTATAGCAGCTTGGTTCCAGTGGTCGCAAACATCTCCCGCCAGATGGCTGGTGAAAATACGGTCACGGTCTGAGACAATCGAGAGAGGTACTCCGTGCAACTTGATGACACTGTCCCATAACGCCTTTGCTACCTGAGCTGCTGTGAACGGGTGCCGTAAGGGTATGAATGTGCCAATTTTGTTAGTCTATCCACAACCACCAAGATTGAGTCATAGCCTTCTGACTTGGGAAGCCCCTCTATGAAATCCAACGAGATATCTTGCCATGGTGCTTTTGGAATAGGCAGTGGTTGTAATTTCCCTGGTGTCTTGATGTGTTCATGTTTGGACTGTTGGCAAACCAGGCACTGTCGAACATATTCTTCCACTGCCGTTTTCAGTCCTGTCCATGCGAACAACTTCTTCACGCGCTGGTAAGTGGCTGTAGCCCCAGAGTGTCCACCGAGTGCACTGTCATGTAACGCACTAATAATTTTGGTTCGAATTGCTGAATTGTTCCCAATCCAGATGCGGCCATGTAATCTGATCACCCCTTGATTGAGTGAGTAGCCTTGTGCATCAGGGCTGAGCACGGCCAATTGCTGCAGAAGGTCTTGTGCTCCCTTATCAGTTTCATAAGAATTAATCACCTCCAGCACCCAATTAGACTGGCAAAGAGATAAGGCATCGAGTGATAATAAGTGACCCACGCGTGACAGAGCATCTGCCGCCCCATTTTCTGCCCCTTTACGATACTGAAACTTGAATTGTAGCCCAACCAACTTGGCCATGGCACGCCGCTGCAGGTCTGTATCCAGTTGCTGATCCCCCAAGTTGCATAGACTTTTATGATCTGTGATGATGACGAAAGGGCCCCGTTGCAAGTAAGAACGCCAACGGTCGACTGCCATCATAACTGCCAGAAACTCTTTTTCATATGTTGACAACTTCTGGTTACGGACGCCCAACGCTTTGCTGAAGTAGGCTAGGGGATGACCATCCTGGGTGAGTACTGCTCCAATGCCCGTGTCACATGCATCGGTTTCGATTGCAAAAGGTCGATCGAAATTGGGCAAAGCCAAGACTGGAGTCTGCATCATGGCTTCCTTGAGTTGCTCGAATGCTGTTTGTGCTTGTGGATTCCATGTGAATCCCTTCTTGGTGAGTAATTGGGTGAGGGGTTTGGCGATGATACCGTAGTGGGGCACGAACTTTCGGTAATAGCCTGTTAATCCGAGAAATCCCCGCAGCTCTGTTGGTGACATAGGCACAGGCCAATTCTGCATTGCTTGTGTCTTCTCAGAATCCGTGGCCACTCCATCTCGAGAAATAACGTGGCCTAAATACTCGATGCGATTCTGGGCAAAAGAACACTTGGACTCCTTGGCAAATAACTGATGGTGACGCAACCTTGCCAAGACCAAACGAAGATGTTGCAAGTGCTCCTGCAGGGTCGCACTGTAGACAAGAATGTCGTCAAGGAACACAATGACAAACTTACGAGTATAATCCGCGAAAATGGCGTTCATCAAGCACTGGAATGTCGCGGGTGCATTCGTGAGGCCGAAGGGCATCACCCTGAAGTGGAAATGACCATGATGTGTCTTGAAAGCTGTCTTCTCCTCGTCCTCCCGGTCGCATTCGAATTTGATGGTAACCTGCCCGAAGGTCCAGCTTGGAAAAGAATGCCGCTCCTGCAAGTTCGTCGAGCAATTCATCGACAATTGGAAGAGGAAACTTGTTCTTGATGGTTGCCAGATTCAGGCGACGAAAATCGATGCAGAAACGCCAGCTCCCGTCCTTCTTCTTCACTAACAAAACAGGTGCTGCAAAAGGGCTCATACTGTGCACAATTGTACCCGCCTGTAACATCTCCCGAACTTGTCTTTCGATTTCATCCTTCTGCTGTGGTGAGTAGCGGTAAGGCTTAGAATTTGGTGGTGTTGTCCCTTTTTCCAGTGAGATGGCGTGATCGTATTGCCTTGATGGTGGAAGACCCGTAGGCTCATCAAAAACATCTGCAAATTCTGTCAGCAGTACTTGTATCTCTGGAGTTGTCGTAGTCTGAGCAGGCACTGTTTCAGGAGGCCAGTGCTCTACAATACCATTGCCCAAATCTCATTGTGCTTTTCCCATTCCTGCAGTACATTCAGTGTAGCCAATTCCGGAGGACAATTTTTGTCACTAATAATGCCCTGCAATGTGATCTGTTTATCTGCTTGCATAAATGAAATCTTCTTTTGCTTCCAATCGCACTGCATTGGGCTGTGTTGATTCAACCAGTCCATGCCTAATACGCCATCATACACTCCTAGCTCCAAAACTCGCCAAGTTGTGGTGAAAACATGTCCTTGAGTGCCCCACTGCAAATTCTGTATCATGGCCTTGCACTGGAGCTGTTGTCCATTTGCTACCTTCACTGGGATGGAGTGATCTCTGTTGTCTTTCTGCCCGTACGCGCAACAAATGATGTATCGAGGAAACTATGGGAACTGCCCGAGTCGAGTAATAACAGCATAGTCTGATCCCCCACTTGGGCCTGAAGCCGAATGCAAGCGGGAGACTCTGTTCCACTGGAGGCTTGAGTTGACAGTAAACAACACTCGGCTGCAGCTGCTGGTTCTTCGAGAAGTTCTAAGGCGTGTACCGCATCGTCTGTGAGCACTTCCCCAAACTCTCCTACTTGTATTGTCAATAACTGAGCTCCCTGCCTTTTGCATTGATGGTCACGTGAGTATCGATCGCCGCACTTGAAACAGAGCCCATTGGCCCGGCGGAAATCGCGCAACTGTCGCTCCCTTCCAAAATCATCGCCCGCCGCGCGTGGCGCCACTATTGGCCTCGCCGGTGCTGGTGGTGGCCGGCCTGCTGGTACGATCCGTTGGCGAGGTTTCAGCGCCTCCAACTCCTCCTCCTGAATTTTGGCCAGAACTGTTGCTCGAGTGATACTCGCTGGTGCCTGAATGCGTACTGCTGCCCTTATGTCGTCCTTCAAACCCAACAGAAATTGAGTGACGAAGAACTTGGTACTCAAAGTCGCATCCATTGAGAGCAGGTGATACATGTAGGTCTCGAACTCCTTGCGATACTCTGTCACAGTGCCGGTCTGTCGCAGCTGCAGTAACTTCGTCATTTGTCCTTCGAACTCGTCAGGCCCAAATTCTTCAATCACCGCCAAGCAGAAAGAATCCCATGAAACCTGTCGTTGTGCCTGCCGATAAGCCTGAAGCCACAACGCCGCATGACCATCCATATACAGTGACGCCGTGGTGACCCAACTTGTTGGATTTACTTTGTACAGCTCGAAGTATGTGATGCAACGATCCAGCCATAGGTTCGGTAGCTCACCAGTGAACCTGGGGAAATCGTGCTTCGGTGTTTTGACATCCCCCATCTTCGACACGATCCTCTCTGCGTTCCTCCCGACAGCCTGGTCTCGTGTTTTGTTGTTGTTGCAGATGCAGACGCGTTGGTTGTGGCAACCGCGACGCGTCTGGCGGATCCTGAATCAGCGGCGCCCCGTTGTTCGTGAGTCGGGCTGCCTGTACCGCGCCGCCACCTTCCAGCCGCTGAGACATGGTGGAAGTGGCGGGACCTGTCGTAGCCGACAGCGTCTTGCGATTCTCGTCCACCTCCTGCTGTGTGAGATCCCAATTGTTTCTGCATCTTCATCAAATCTGCTGCGATCTGAGCGTTGAAAGCACTCTGCTCCCCATGGCGCTTCTGGCTTGCCGTCGCCTGTGTATCCAACCGCTTCAGGATATCATCCAACACCGCCTTCAACTGACCTGCGTTCTCCTCCATCGCCGTCAACACGTGCTGGGTTTGCACGGATGGTTTCGCCGGAGCCGTCGCGTCTCGCCCCGAGCAGATCCGACCGAGCTAGGGATTTTGGGCAATTCACCGAAGTGAATCGCACCTTTCGCCCGGAATTACAGATCGATGCCAAGAGATTTGAGCGCAGTGCGGTGGCGGCGAAAAAAAATCGGGACGGAATTTGGTGGCTCTGATACCAATTTGTGATGACCCGATCGAGATCGCGATCACACAAGGGGGTAATTGGAATGGAAGGGGATGAGAAGAGCAGGCAGTAGGTGAGATGTAGACGGAAGGTGAGATTCAGTTCAGGTTTCTATTTCTTCGATAACGATACAGAGACGAGGGTTTGGCTTATAACGACACCAGCCCTCGACGGCCACACACCCACGGCCCAAACCCAACATGTCACACTGTTACATTGGTTGGCCCAACTAAAGTACCAGGTGTGACATACGGGCTGCATCAAGCACTGTGAATTGACGAGTAAATGAAATATTCTTCTGCTCGACAACCAACAAGGGAATCGATTGATGACAATCAAAGACCAGATCAACTTCAGTTAGGTGATCACAAGGTACAATCTTACGTTCTATGCAAGACATCACTCTACAATCCTCAATATAGAACTACAGAGTACACAAATGACACAGCAGCTTCAGACACAAGGGGTAAATGACACAGAACTACAGAGTACACAAATTAGTACTAGTAGATTGCATCTTGATCAATTCACATAAAGACATTTTGGAAGTGGATATCCACACATGTTTTATCAAGCGCCAATGTTTGGATTACAGCAGTCAGTCAGCTACTTGTCGTTCCCTACTTGACATAATGCCACTTCATCTGTCAGAAACTTCAAAACTGAGTGTATGCAGATTCTCCAACAGATTATTAAGATTTAGCAGTTCCTTTGCAAACCTAAGCTCCTGCATAAATCAGCTGTGGTGTGTGAAAACATATATGGAGATCTATGTTATGTGGATGTCACTAGTGCAGTTGAAATCTTCAACTGAACACAGCGCTCTCACGATATATTTGCTCATCTGAATCAGTCCAGCCAACAGGTTCAGTGGAGGAAGCCGGAGGCTGGCAAATCACAGAATCAATGTTGATGTTAATACATAAAGGGAAACAGGGAGAACCTCACGTTCAGAGACTTGAGTCCGGATGGCACCCACCGGGTTCGGGGCCGGGTCGGCGCCCCCCATACCCGGCCCATTTAACTTGTCGGGTTTCATTTCTTACCATACCCACGACCCGGCCGGGTTCGGGGCCCCAACGGGTACCCATTTAAGGAGCGACACCGACACACGCGAGGAATAAAACCATGTAATATTGGGATGAGATTGGTCGAAATAGACACGTGTGTACGTGTGTTGTCTCCGGGATTCTAAATTCCAACACATCCATGTGATGTGTGAGGTTTGTGGTCCATAGCTAGTGGACATGTGGTTAGCCATAGAATTATTAGTGACATGATTAGGACTTAGAGCGGGTCTGCGGGTATGCGGGTACGGGTTTGCCACCCCCATACCCGCCCCATTAGATCTGGCGGGTCGAACATTTTACCAAACCCTCCCCATTTAAGGCGAGTACCCATCGGGTTTGCGGGTTTCGGTGCCCCATTGCCATCCGTAGACTTGAGGAATCTGAACGGATATTCTTCTTCTGCTACAACACTTGACAGGCCACACGCTTCAGAAACTTGATAGAGGATGGGACGAGGTTGGGCACGGTTCGCACTGGCATACTAAGTAATCTCAGTATATACATAGTCTGCTCTAACATCAGAACTTGGCTAGATCACTCATGGAATTAAGTGAAATCAGCACATGATCGAACATGCACCCTCAGTTTATTGAATTCTCAAGAAATGAATATCTAGGAATCGTGATACGAGTCCTTAATTGGATTGGAGAAGTTCAGAAGGCCGGGAACTCGATCCTATTCCCGCAGGGCCTGCCGCCAGGGCTGACAGGGCACTTAACGAAGCCCGAGGCGTCGGCGGCGACGCAGAAGTAGAGCTGGAAGAGCTGGGTGTTGCCGGACTCGTCGCGGTTGCAATCGACGTAGGGCGCGAAGCCCGTCCCCTTCTGGATGGCGCCCTTGATCGCGGCCTGCGTGTAGTAGCCGCCGTCGGGCGAGATGCCCGCGGAGGCGAGCGCGTCGAGGACTTTGAGCTGGTCCCGGAGGCGGAGCGCGGCCTGGAAGTAGCCGTGCTCGTCGAAGATGTTCTGGGCGCAGGTGCCGTGCTTCTCCCACTCGTGCGCCCAGAACTTGAGGCCGTCGCTGGTCGGGCACGCCAGCGTCGGCCACTTGGCGCGGAGGCTGCTCATCAGGTCGCTTACCTGCCAAGGAGCCGCAGAGAAGAACATGTTACGGCAGCCAAGGAAACAAAAGCAACAAATGGGCATGTAAACATTCTGCATTTGAGAAGGTCGGTCTGACCTTGGAGGGATCGAAGGCGCCGTTGGGGTTGCAGTTCTGCGGGTAGGATCCGTCGTCGCGGTTGGGCCACAGTCCGTGGATCCCGAAGTCCGCCGCCGGCTTGCCGGACCGCGGGTAGCAGCAGCTCTGCTTGGTGTCGCAGTAGGACCCCGGCCACTGCGGATACACACCCATGCACAAAACCCATGAGCAACCAACGCACCACGTATCTCTCTCTGCAACTGAACTGAATTGCACGGCATGGCACGGCACGGCGGGGAGACTGACCTGCAGCACGAGGTAGAAGAAGTCGTAGTCCTGCGCCGCCGCCGCGGCCGCCGTCACGGACCCTGCGGCCAGCAGAAGCAGGACGGCCAGGGAGAGGTGCGCCCTCATCGTAGAAGAAGTCTTTCTTTCCGGTGGTTCCTGGTGCCCTGCTCTGTTGTGAATTTCAAAATGCAGAGACGGGGCGTGTGGATTTATAGGCGGCACTGATGTGCATGTATGGCATATTACATTGCCAGTGGAGACGTGCATTCTACGGACGGATTCCATTTTATTGCTTGCTCTTTTTGACTCGCAGGCGTGCCAGAAATGGAAGCATGGGCTGTGGTCGGCAATGTGTACAAGCCAAGCACCATTGACGGGTCACCTACGTGTGCTGTTGTTATGATGCACCCGCTTGTGTGGTTGATGTAGATAAGGAGGAGCAGAGCTGCTGCTGCCTGCATAGTACTCAAATTAGGGGCGTTCATACTGCCTCCTGCTGCTGCTGCTGCTGCAACACATGTTTTGTTTCTTCAAGGACGAAGCGATCGACACAGAACTAAGCAATTACTCAGTATGAACCAATTTAAACGTTCTTCTGATACATGAGCCTACTGTTTAATATTAGAAGCTGCATTAGCTCAAGTGGGAAAAACTTTCTCAGATCACGACATTCTTAGTGTTTCTATAATCCGATGGTCACAAATGGCGTTCAATCAGCTTGATCAAGATAGTACAATAAAGCCCACGCGTTCTCTAAAAAAGAAAGAAAGATACAATACATCTCAACTAACGTTACTAACGCGCAGAAGAACTTTAGGACGGTCTTTTTCTTCCTGATTAGGAGTACATGTTTAAATCGAGGAAGGACAGATCACTTGGTGAGAGCAAATCAAGAGCTCGTTGACACCAAATTAGCTCTGTATTCGCACTTTGAGCCTGTGGTGCTCAAACTTCAAACGTCGATGGTGACGGATCACTGAACAATAAGGTTTGCAGAAGCAAAAAAAAAAAAAAAAAAAAACAGCAGGGGTGCCTACAGATGACCCACCATTCTCCCTTCCTAGTATGAACAAAGATGTTATGTTTGTCACTCCCCCCACACCCCCAAAATAACAAAATACTGCCGCGTATGTAGTAATTCAGTACTGACATAGAACGGAATGAAAAATAATTTGTGTCGACGGGGATGCATCCCCCGTTCTCTCACTGCAAAGTGCTCGGGTATCGCATCAACAATCACGAATTCATCGACGGACAAGGTCTGGTAGATGCTGCTGAAAGTGAAGTCGTTATAGAAAACCATGTTATGCCAAAGAGAAAACTTAGTTTGATTTATGTTTCAGTTGTGCCCACTAGGAATCGGGCCTCTTTGATTCTGGGATTTAAAAAGCACATGAATGATTTCCGTCATATATATGCAGTGTGTGCATAGTAAACTGAGGTTTTATCAGTTCCATGCAAAGAAAAATTTCCATCTCTAAACTCCACTGTTCTCCAGAATTATAAACAAGAGTAGGGTACAAGTTGCTGCATCACTAATTGTTAATTGTATCTAGGGAAATACGTAGAAATATCAAAACTAGTCAATATATAGAAATGATAAATTCCTACAAGCCAACCTGTACACGGAATAAGTTCACTTGCTCTGCAAGTTCTAAACGGATGGTATGGACACCTAGAGGGGGTGAATAGGTGCTACGACAAATTTTAATACTTTTTTGATTTAGGCTTGACACAAAGGTAAATTCTCTACATTATATAACTACGGTGAATTTACCTATATGACAAGAACAATACTAAGCAAGATACAAACATAAAGTAAAGGTAAATAATATAAATAACCGATAACGGAAGCACACGGAAACAATGATGTAATCCCGAGTTTCTCCTTTTGAAGGGAGTACGTCTCGTTGGAAGGGTGTGAGTTTCGCCACAAATGCCTACTCAACGCCACAAAGGGCTCGCTCTATTCTCCGATGAATTTCACCACAAAGGCCTAGTTCACGTTCAACTATTGATTCCCTTCGAGAGGGAAATCGGTGCCTTTACAATGAGCTTGAGACACACACACACACCCACAACCAAATTGGGGGCTCCCAAGAACACCAACAATCTTGCTATAATCACAAGTGAGCAATAATGGAGTCTAGGTTTTCCTCAAGGAAACTCTAGACTTGAATCTCTCAAGTGAATGAGGGAGAAATGAAGAACGGGTTGGTGAAGATGTAGATCGGGGCCTTCTCCTTCAATCATCTGAAGATCAACGAGTTTGGGTGGAGGGATTGAAAGATCTAGCAAGGTGGATGAGCTCAATTGATGGAGCAATCAATTCTGGACTAGCTAGCTAGAGAAACAAGAAGGGGAGGGGGTATTTATGACCAATCCCCAAAACCTAGCAGTTTGACACCTTTCTGAGATTGTCACACCGGAGACTCCGGTGTGAAGACCGGAGACTCTAGTTTAACGTAATCTCCGGTAAGATTCCGGAGGGCCGGAAACTTTGCCAAACACCGGAGTCTCTGGACTGGGTCTAGTGGGCGACACCACTTCGTCTTCGCGCTAGGGTAAACTTGAGGGTGGAGATTCTGGCCTTCTCATGCCAGAAACTCTGGCCTGGTCGGAGACTCTGCAGAATCTCCGCATAGTTTTCGTCGTGGATACAGAGGGTGACACCACTTGTGTCTGGTGCAGAGAATTGCCCTGAGTCCGGAGACTCCATCCCCTGCACACCGGAGACTCCCGCTGGGCCGGAAACTCCGTGCAGTCTTTGGATACAATCTGGCGTGGCTCCAGAGGGTGACATCAGATGACTTTTTTACTGGAAAACCCTCGGTCCGGAGACTCCGGTCTGAGACCCCGGAGACTCCGTCCTGGAGGGAATTTCCAGCACCTCCAACACTTCTGCCTCTCTTTGTTCCTTTTTGGGAAACAAAGCCACCTTCAATAGTCATTTAATAATATCCCCTAAAACATCAACACACATTAAAATAATACTAGTGTTTTTAACAAACACACAAAACAAGATTTAGGCGGGATATGCGCTTTCAATATCCTCATTTTTTGTGTTTGATGACAACACAAGTATTTGCAATGATAACCATTGCTAGAACCGAGTTTACAAAATATAGACGTGATCCCCCTTGATGTGTGATCCGAAGAACACAACAACAGCAGTCCTTACACCCCCCCCCCTACATTTTACAAACTCATATCCAAGAAATAGCAAATATCCCATATAATATAATTGCATAAGTAAGGCAAGTAAGGCAATAAAGATTAGCACTAACATAGATAATAGCCTCACAAACATAGTCTGACCACACAAACACATAGTTCAACACTTAGAGAAGTTCCAAAGAAAATAAAGTAAAAGGAGACACAAGCTATAAAAGGCAAATCAAGTTCAAAATCTTGTGCCTCGAGCAACCCATGCAAATCCCAGGATAGCCTAGATAGCTACTTCTCCCCCTTTGGCATCAAGACACCAAAAAGGAGAAAAGGAGAGCACACTACACGTAACCCAAAGGATCAATCTTCCTCCTGCTCAGATTCCTGATCCTCATCATCACCTTGCTCTTCCTCATCCTCATGACCATCATCAGACTCATACTCCTCTTCATCTTTAGCTTGTTCTTCTTCTTCAGTCATAGGAGCCTTTACACAGTTGCGAGAAGGGGATGGAGCTGAAGTAACCTCATCGAAATCACCCCAAGGGAAAGAGGAACTGTTCCACTCATTGTAGGACATAGTATGTGACTCGGTAGCAGGATCAAGAGGAGAGGTACGCACAATACCAGCATGGTCCTAAAGACCTTTGAGCATCATATTCATTTCCCTCCTTTCCTTGTACGCCTCATGGTTCTCCTTGTGGACTGCAATGGTCATGCATAGGATGTTACGCTGGAACCATGTGAGCTTCTTTTGCTCAGCCTGAACCTGAGCTTGGCGTTGAAGGCGAGATGGAGGGTCAGCATTCTTCCCCCTAGACCTCGAGGCATCATAAAACATAGAGAGGTTCTCTTCTTCCTTATCATCTGGAAAGGCACGACCTCGAATGTGAACCTGAAGAACCTGAAGAGTGCTAGTCTTGTGAATTGTCTCAGTGTCAAGGTCGGGAACTCTGTCAAGGACGAGCTTCATCACATAGGGGGCATACAGAGGCACCTTCTTCTTGTCAGTTATAGCAAGATAGATTTCTTCCTTGATGAAGTCCATGACATCCATCTCAAAGCCCTCGCAGTCTTATCTAGCTTGATGGCAATTATGGTGAAGAAGGTTCACAAAACGACCACAAATGGCATCCACATTGCCAGCTTGAGGAGCAATGTTGCATCTGAACAGGCAGAGGAGAATATTGTAGACACGCTTGATATCCCTGTTGGTGCCAACACTAGCCATTTTGTCATAGAGAGGAGCCAACTTCCTCTTGTTTTAGGCAACACCATGAACATGCATCCTCTTACCCAAGTTATAACCATGAAGAGGATAGTCAAGGAGCTCTGACAACCTTAAAATGGAAGACTCGCACATGATAGGCCCAATCATCCAAGTCAACGAGATGTCCTCATCCTCCCCAAAGGTGACGGTAGCAAAGAACTGATGAACAACCTTAATTTCAAAGTTCTGTTAGATGCCAACAAGCTTCTTGAGACCAAGCTTCTCTGTGTTGGAACGCGTAGAGATAAACTAAAACTTTTCTATGCGGTACTTCCAAGATCTAGCCGAGGTAGAAGGCCACGAGGATTACCACTAGACACGCAGGTGCGGATTATCGATGAAGCGCGTCGATGCAGTGTAGTCCCACGATCCGATCCAGCCGATCCAATCCCACGAACGTCGAAGTGCTGAACATACAACACCTCTGCCGGTATCCACATGTACGAGGAGGAGCGCCGACGGCGGACTGCTAGGTCCGGTGCGACGACTGGACTGGGTGGGGCTAGGGTTCCCAACGCATGGGAGTGGAGTAACGTGCCCGTTGGGCAACCTGCGCCCCTCTTTATATAGCGAATGATAGTGGTCTTCACAACACTTGTGGCCCATTCCCTCTGTGAGTCCGACTCACAAACTCAGTCCATTTCCGGTTCGGGTCCAACCCGAACAAAACATTTGCTCCCGCTCTTAAGTGTGCGACCCTGCAGGATCATGGCAACTTGGACACGATTGGAGTCCGACTCCCAATCGATCAATCGGTAGCGGCTCCTAGCAGAACGTGCCGACTCACAAGTCCCATTGAGTCATGACGACATACCTTCCAATGCGACTTTCATCTTAGTCCCTTTTGCCTCACGATATACCTTGTCGAACTATAGGCGATTTATCGTCATCCCTTAATAGATCAACTCTCTTCTCGGTCCGTGATATATGATTCATATGACTAACTCTTAGTCAACAAACTCAGTTAACACTTAACCGAGTTGCGCATGGCCATGCTTCCAGAATCATATCACTCGAGAGGGCCCAGAGAATATCTCTCCATTCGGAGGGAAAAAATTCCATCTTGATTACCTATATCACGCAGCTTGCTTCTCATTCGACCCGAACTCTGCCTTTATAACTGTCTTGTCATGGAACAACGTTTGACAGAACCTAAGTCGGTGATCCACAACTCGGATTGTGCGACAATCTCAGGTCTAAGGATTACATTGATTGGTACATGCAAATGACGACTTGCTCATTGCATCTCAATATGGGTCAGTACGACTTGCTAAACTCTTTAGCCAAGTCTGTGAACGTTGGAATGGCATCGCCATGCCCATGACAAGTGGAACCGAGTCATCAGCAACCACTCACATTAGTCTAGGGTGTGTGTCCAGCACAACCTTGATGACCAAGGACAGTTTAGTATGAACAACATGAATACATAGTTCCACAATCGAATCACATATTCAATGACATATATCGGATGTTCAAAACAAGGACGACTTAATAACTTTATGAATACATTGGGAATACATCATACATGACTGCCTCTAGTGCATATTCCCAACAGTCTCCCACTTGCACTAGAGTCAATCATCCTGACATCATATGTCTAGGCATCGAATGCCCATACCTCTCATGTGCGCCTCATGCTTTGGCTGTGGTAGCGCCTTTGTCAACGGATCTGCAATGTTTGCATCTGTGTGTACTTTGCATAACTTGATATCACCTTGTTCGACAAACTGGCGAATGAGGTGGTAACGCATGAGTATATGTTTGTTCTTCTGGTGTTGTCTAGGTTCCTTAGCTTGTGCGATAGCACCATTGTTGTCACAATATATGTCCAAAGTATTGGACGCGCCCTGAACCACACCAAGATCTATCAGGAGGTTCCTGATCCAAACAGCTTCCTTTGCAGCCTCCGAGGCAGCAATATACTCAGCCTCTGTTGTAGATGCAGACACTGTATCTTTCTTTTAACTCTTCTAGCTCACAGCTCCTCCGTTCATTACAAACACGTATCCAGATTGCGAACGAGAATCATATGAGTCGGTGAGATAACTCGCATCTGTGTAACCCTTTACACTGAATTCCTCATCACCTCCATAAACTAGGAACATTTCCTTAGTCCTTCTCAAGTACTTAAGGATGTTTTTAACCGCTGCCCAGTGAGCTTCACCAGGTTGACCCTGGTATCTGCTCGTTACACTTAGAGCATAGGAAACATCTGGCCTAGTACAAATCATGGCATACATGATGGATCCGATTGCCGAAGCATACAGGATCACACTCATCCGACTTCGCTCATCAGTCGTCGAAGGACACTGAGTCTTGCTAAGTTTTATACCATGGGACATCGGTAAGAATCCCTTCTTAGACTCTTCCATTTTGAATTTCTTCAAAACTTGGTCCAGATATGTACTCTGACTCAATCCAATGAGCTGCCTTGATCTATCTCTATAGATCCTGATTCCTAGTATGTAAGTCGCCTCACCCAAATCCTTCATTGAGAAACTCCTTTCCAATGATTCTTTGGTTTCTTGCAACATCATGACATCATTTCCTATCAGCAATATGTCGTCCACATATAAGATTGGAAAATTTACTTTGCTCCCACTAAACTTCTTGTATAAACAAGAATCATGATCGCTTTTGATGAAGCCAAACGATTTGACTACCTCATCAAAATGAATGTTCCAACCCGAGATGCTTGCTTCAATCCATAAATGGATTTTTGAAGTTTGCATACCATGTCAGCGTTAGCTGGATCGACAAAACCTTCGGGTTGTATCATATACACGTCCTTAGTTAAATTTCCATTAAGGAAAGCCGTCTTGACATCCATCTTCCACATCTCATAGTCGAAATAGGCTGTTATGGCTAACATGATCCGAACTGACTTAAGCATCGCTACAGGCGAGAAGGTCTCGTCGTAGTCAAGTCCTTGAACCTGTCGGAACCCCTTCGCGACAAGTCGTGCTTTATAGACGGTAATATTTTCATCCATATCAGTTTTCTTTTTAAAGACCCATTTGCACTCGACGGGTCTTGCACCGTCAGGCAGATTAACCAAATTCCAAACTTGGTTTTCATCCATGACTTTAACTCGGATCTCATGGCTCCAAGCCATGAATCGGAATCAGTTCCCACCATCGCTTCCGAATAAGTTGCCGGCTCATTACTGTCTAACAGTAAAACATCACGAGCATTTTGTAATCTGGCAGATCTCCGTGGTTCAGGTGCTGTTACCGGTGTAGGTACCACGACCGGCTCAGCCTCCAAGGCCCTTGCCGACTCGCCCCTAGACGGTTCCTCTCGAATTTCTTCAAGTTTCACTGTGCTCCCACTGACTCCCCGAGTGAGAAACTCTTCCTCAAGGAAGACACCATTCCGAGCGACAAACACTTTGCCCTCTTCCCGGTTGTAGAAGTAGTACCCCAAGGTTTCCCTCGGATACCCCACGAAAATACACTTATCCGACTTGGGCGTGAGCTTGTCTGACTGAAGTCGCTTGACAAATGCTTCACAACCCCAAATCTTAAGAAAAGACAAACTTGGCCTTTTGCCAGTCCACATCTCATGCGGTTTCTTCTCTACTGACTTTGATGGTACTCTTTTTAGTGTGAACGCTGCAGTTTCTAGACAATAACCCCAAAATGATAAAGGTAGATCTGTCCGACTCATCATTGATCGTACCATGTACAACAAGGTCCGATTTCTCCGTTCCGATACACCGTTCCTCTACGGTGTACCCGGCGGAGTGAATTGAGGAACTATTCCACAACCTTTTAGATGGTCATCACACTCATGGCTCATGTACTCGCCTCCACGGTCCGACCGTAGAAACTTTATTTTCTTGCCGAGTTGATTTTGTACCTCACTCTGGAATTCCTTGAATTTCTCAAAGGCTTCCGACTTGTGTTTCATTAAATAGATATATCCATACCTGCTCAAATCATCAGTGAAGGTAATGAAGTACTCATAACCACCTCTGGCTGTCGTGCTCATTGGACCACATACATCACTATGTATTAGTTCCAACAAGTCGGACGCCCTTTCACAACTCCTTGCAAAAGGTGTCTTCGTCATTTTGCCTAGTAGGCATGATTCGCATGTCTCGAATGACTCTAACTCGAACGAAGTTAGAAGTCCATCATCATGGAGCTTCTTCATGCGCTTCCAACTTATATGACCAAGTCGACAGTGTCAAAAGTAAGTCATATTCAGATCATTTGGTTTCAACCTTTTCACATTTATGTTATAGACCGATTCACTATCAAGATTCAAAATAAATAACCAGTCCTGAACGGGTGCAAAGCCATGAAACATATCTTTCAAATATAAAGAACAACCATTATTCTTAATATTCTACTCATAACCTTGTCTCATCAAACATGAGGCGGAAATAATGTTTCGACTAAGCACTGGAACATAATAACAATTATTCAGCTCCAATAAAAATCCTGAAGGTAAATGAAGTTGCATCGTGCCGACTTCCAACGCAACGACTCTCGCCTTGTTGCCGACCCGAATATCAACATCTCCTCTTGCCACGCTCCTAGTTCTTACCAGTCCCTGCAATGAGTTGCATATGTGAATAACTGATCCGGTATCATATACCCAAGAACTGTTAGGTGCATCAGCAAGATAGATGTCTATAACATTGCACACAAGCGTACCTGATTTGGAAGTCACACCTCCACTCTTGGCTCTGTCAGCCAAATACTTGGTGCAGTTCCTCTTCCAGTGGCCATCCTGCTTGCAATAGAAGCAATTGGCTCCGGCTGTAGGAGATGGCTTAGTCTTTGAGGAAGCGCTCTGGACAGGGCCATGGGCGCTGCCTCCTGACTTATCCTTCTTCTTCTTAGTCCAAGAACTCTTCTTGAACTTAGCCTTATTCTGCACAATCAACACTTGACTGACGCCTTTCTTGAGATCAGCCTCTGCCATTTTGAGCATCCCATGTAATTCAATGATCTTCTTATCCATACCATGCATGTGGTAGTTTGAAATGAACGGACCATACGCACTAGGAAGAGAGTTTAGAATTATATCAGTAGCGAACTCTTCGTTAATTGGGAAGCTCAGCCAATCCAGAGACTGTATGTAACCAGTCATCTTGATTACATGCGGACTCAGTGGATCGCCGTCTTTGAGCTTACAGCCTAGCAAAGCTTGAGATACTTGATACCTCTCGGTCTTTGCCTGAGCCTGGAACATACTTTTGAGGCTTTCGATCATATCGTAGGCCTCAACATTCTCGAACTGCTGTTGCAAGTCCGGTTCCATGTGTGCAAGCATAAGACAACTAATTTCCGTAGACTCATCTCTAGTCTTACGGTAGGCATTCATGACAGCGACAGTCGCATCATCATCAGGCTCTTCTGGAAGTGGAGTTTCTAGAACATGTTCTTTCTTGTCATGCTTGAGGACTATCCTCAGATTACGATACCAGTTGGTGAAATTAGTTCCATTAAGCTTATCTTTCTCTAGGATTGACCTCGGTGCAAACGCGGACAACTGAGGAAGGTTGCTAGGTGCCATTGATGTACAACAGAAAATATGCAAAACACTTAAGACATGTATTCATAAAAGAGCAGGCATATTAAACGCTTTAATACTTATGCTCCCGCTAGAACCAACACCCCTCCGATGGTTGCTAAGTGATTCAAGATCCTAAATCAGCAAGCCGACTAGTGAGCTTTAGCATCACCGCTAGTCGTCAAGTGATCTACGTAGGCAACACCTTGCCAATCGTATCCAATAAGACTCCTGTTAGTTGGGTGGCATCACATGCCCCGGCTCCTAACCTACCTCGCCCCGAGCCCCACAACCA
The DNA here is from genome assembly GCA_028641055.1 of Alopecurus myosuroides. Classification (NCBI taxonomy): domain Eukaryota; kingdom Viridiplantae; phylum Streptophyta; class Magnoliopsida; order Poales; family Poaceae; genus Alopecurus; species Alopecurus myosuroides. Next base: position 1,985,462 of record JAPCYS010000008.1, on the reverse strand, counting down.
TTGTGATGGACTCGTCTAGCTTACCAAGTGCTTCCGCTTGTAAGAGTCTGACTCAAACCCACCTAATCGGAAAGAATTGGTAGCACCTCAATTTTATGAGCCCACTACCAAGAATGTCTGACTTGTGATGGTGCAGCACTGGCGGGGCGACCGACTAGATCTTCTTTGAGGGATTAAAATCTACCAACTATCTAAATAGAGGTAAAAAGAGACATAACAATAACACAAATAAAACAACTATAAAGTGAAATGGTATGGCTCTCTTCATGGTGATCTCCATCTCCACAAAGCTTGTAAGTCGACTCATGCCAACTCTTGTCACGTGCCATCTTACTCCATGTAGCCGACTTGTAGATCGACTTGCATGTCATCCGGGTTCTCCAAAAAGCTACACTAGCTAGTTAGTGAAAATTTACATAGAGAATCCGACACATAGGCCGTTATACAATAAAATGACAGCACCTAGGCTCCAGCCGGCTGACAAAAACATGATACGCAGATCATGTATGGATTACACACATCACATGCACATAAGCAATACCATTCACAACTTCCTGCAAAAACAAGTTATGCATAGACACGATATCTACCGGCGTTGTGAAACTCGTAACGACATCTAAGACGCTACGACAGGGCAAAGCCGGCGGGTGCGGGCAGCGCCCGATGATTTTGGAAAACGCAGATCTCATCTGCATTCCGAACATGGATTTCTTCATCGGTAAAACGATTTTATCCAAATCAGATCCGTATTCCGATTCAATCAAACTCTTTGATCTTCGATCACCGCAACTGGATTTATGTGTCACGGTATACCCCGATAGCGGAAACCGACCAGTAGGGGTAAGTTGTTCCACGACCTTAGCAGTATGATCACGGAAACCAGATCATCCATTAACCCCGAGTACGATTGATCCAATAAACCTTGTACAAAACCGATCTATCTCATAGAACGACCACCAAAACAGTAATAGATCACATCTAACGCTAACTACATATCACATATGTGCGGATCTCGGGCCTAATACCAGAAGCTACCGCTCTGATACCACTGTTGGAACGCGTAGAGATAAATGAAAACTTTTCTACGCGGTACTTCCAATATCTAGCCGAGGTAGAAGGTCACGAGAATAACCACTAGACGCGCAGGTGCGGATTATCGATGAAGCGCGTCGATGTAGTGTAGTCCCATGATCCGATCCAGCTGGTCCAATCTCACGAACGTCGAAGTGCTAAACGTACAACACCTCTGCCGGTATCCACAGGTACGAGGAGGAGGTCTGATGGCGGACTGCTAGGTCCGGTGCGACGGCTGGACTGAGTGGGGCTAGGGTTCCCAACGCATGGGAGTGGATTAACGTGTCCGCTGGGCAACCTGCGCCCCTCTTTATATAGCGAATGGTAGTGGGTTTCACAACACTTGTGGCCCATTCCCTCTGTGAGTCCGACTCACAAACTCAGTCCATTTCCGGTTCGGGTCCAACCCGAACAAAACATTTGCTCCCGCTCTTAAGTGTGCGACCATGCAGGCTCATGGCGACTTGGACACGATTGGAGTCCGACTCCCAATCGATCAATCGGTAGCGGCTCCTAGCAGAACGTGCCGACTCCCAAGTCCCATTGAGTCATGATGACATACCTTCCAATGTGACTTTCATCTTAGTCCCTTTTGCCTCACGATATACCTTGTCTAACTATAGGTGATTTATCGTCATCCCTTAATAGATCAACTCTCTTCTCGGTCCGTGATATATGATTCATATGACTAACTCTTAGTCAACAAACTCAGTTAACACTTAACCGAGTTGCGCATGGCCATGCTTCCGGAATCATATCACTCGAGAGGGCCCAGAGAATATCTCTCCATTTGGAGGGGCAAAATCCCATCTTGATTATCCATATCACGCAGCTTGCTTCTCATTCGACCCAAACTCTGCCTTTATAATTGCCTTGTCACGGAACAGCGTTTGAAAGAACCTAAGTCGGTGATCCACAACTCGGATTGTGCGACAATCTCAGGTCTAAGGATTGCATTGATTGAGACATGCAAATGACGACTTGCTCGTTGCATCTCAATATGGGTCAGTCCGAATTGCTAAACTCTTTAGACAAGTCTGTGAACGTTGGAATGGCATCGCCATGCCCATGACAAGTGGAACCGAGTCATCAGCCGACACTCACATTAGTCTAGGGTGTGTGTCCAGCACAACCTTGATGACCAAGGACAATTTAGTATGAACAGCAAGAATACATAGTTCCACAATCGAATCACATATTCAATGACATATATCAGATGTTCAAAACAAGGACGACTTAATAACATTATGAATACATTGGGAATACATCATACATGATTGCCTCTAGAGCATATTCCCAACACTTTGTCACCCAAACTGCCTCCCTGAAGTTAGACTTGCTACCCAAAGCCTGTAAGTTGAGAACATTTTGCTCACATACTGGATGACGTAGTGTGTCATAGATCTCTGTCTATATAAGCTCTTGTTCCCTTCTCCAATAGTTAGGGTTTTGAGAGGTGCGAGCCATGGTGAAAAAAGGATGCACCCTCATTTCCCTAAACTCAATGTTGCCTAAGCCCTTCAATGTGGCGATGCGATCAAATATTGCCTTCTTTGTCACTTCCTGCATCTCAGCTTCAGCTTCTTGTCTAACTTGCTCTTGAGCCACAACCCTTCTCTGAATCTGCACACCTATGCCTGGATCGGTAACTGGATAATTCCGAGAATGAGCTTGATAGGGCGTTGCTTTTTTGGTAGGATGTTGGGGTTGGAGGAGGAGGCATTGATCCATTTCCCTAAAAACAACAGCCAAACAGAAAGAGGACAAGTAGGATAAGCATGCATCCCAAGAAACAAATGAGGAATCATTAGAAGATACTGGGCATAAAATTGGTGGTTTTACACCGGAGTCTCCGGCCTCAGGGGGGAATCTCCGGCCTACCGGAGTCTCCGGTCCAGGGGACCAGAGTCTCAGGCTCTACGACAGAGACTCAGATACAGAACCAAGAACTTGATACCCACTATTTCTAGATGATTTCAGAGATACATTTTCTCCTAATATGTTTTCTACCACGAGGGACAAGGGAATACATATAAAAAAAATCTATGTAGGTCAACCCTAGAGAGAGACAGAGAGATACATGAGTCCTTCATGGTTGTGCTCCAAGTGGGGAGGAAGAGCTCCCCCCGAGGAGAAGTGGAGGAGGCTGGCAATGGCAGAATCCAGCGGCGGGGGAGCAGCCGGATGGCTCCCCTGGAGAGTGGTGGCAGCGCATGAGAAGTTGGGGTTGGGGGTGGAGAGGGAGTGGTGGTCAACCCCCACCCAGATCCCCTTTTTTATTCTGCAGAAATGCCCAAACCGGAGTCTCCGATAAAACTGGAGCTTCCGTGTATAGGGCGGAAATTCTGGTCAGATCGGAGTCTCTAGTGTAGAATACCAGAATCTCCGGCCCAAAAACTCCAGAAAAAGAAGATTGTTGTATGGGACATGCGTGTGGCTAATTTTTAATTGTTTTTAGGGAAGTTTGGCTTGGGATAGAAACTCAAATGGGATCGTACTTCACACTCAAATCTTGCAAGATCAGACAAATAAAAGCCAAAAAAGAGTGTGTTTTCCTAAAACTACTAACTCACAAGAAATCCAATAAAACCAAATAGTAATCAAATAAGAACCAACTCTTTAAAAGGAAGAGGTTGGTGGTGTAATCCACCATGTAAGAGAGTATAATATGACACCGCGAAGATGTATCTTGGGTGCATTGCCAATTCTTGACATTTTAGCTCACGATTTAACATTAGAAAAAGAGAGATATAAATGATTTTTTTTTGCTTTGGGCATAATGGGGGAGGGATAACCCAATGTGTTAGGATAACACTCCCCCATGTCCATGCATACACCTAAACCCAAACACATAGTCAACTATAGGCCTGTGTGTGCAAAATCCTCAAGTCAAACTCCTTGAATCGATGATATTTAGCTCAATCCTCAAAAACATGAATCTTGAATCATCTAGAGGCTTTGTGAATATTTCTGCGATATTATCCTTAGTTGGGACATAGGCTAGTTCGATATCAGCTTTTTCCATATGATCCCAGACGAAATGATGACAAATCTAAATGTGTTTCGTCCTTGTGTGTTGCACGAGGTTGTAGGCAATCTTTATGGAACTTTCATTGTCACATAAGAGGGGCACCTTATCCATATGAACATCATACTCTTTGAGGGTTTGCGTCATCCATAGAAATTGGGTGCAAGCACTAGTGCCGCCACATACTCGGCTTCGGTAGTGGAGAGAGATATACAATTTTGCTTCTTAGAATACCAATTCACCAAATACCTACCAAGGAGTTGGAAAGCCTCGGAAGTAGATTCCCTATCATATTGATCACCGGCCCAATCCGAGTCTATGTACCAACTAAGAGAAAATTGTGCCCCCTTTGGGTACCACAAACCAAATCTTTAGGTATGAACCAAATACCGAAAGATCCTATGGACCATCGTCAAATGGCTTTCCTTAGGAGCTTATTGATACCTTGCACACACTTCTACACTCAACACAATAAAGGGACTAGATGCACAAGGATAAAGGAAAGAATCAATCACAGAACGATACAAATTTTGGTCCACATCTTTGTCGTCCGGATTCTGCTTCAGATGGCATTTGGTTTGCATAGGGGAGACATTCTCTTTATCACCTTGGAAGTTGAACCTCTTGAGCATGTCTTTAGTACACTTGGCTTGAGAGATGAAAGTTCCTCTAGACAATTGCTTGATTTCAAAGCCAAGAAAGAATCTCAATTCTCCCATCACAGTCATCTCAAACCTGCCAGTCGATTTAAAATTCATCATTGAAAGTTTGATTAGTTGAGACAAAGATGATATCATCAACATATAGTTGGCATATGAAATGCTCCCTTTAACCCTTTTAGCGAAAAGGGTGGGATCGATTTTCCCAACTTCAAACCCACGGTATTTCAACAACTCTCTAATATGCTCATACCACGCACGTGGTGCTTGTTTAAGTCCATAGAGCGCCTTATCGAGATTCTAGACATGGTTAGGGAAGTTGGGGTTATCAAAACTCGGTGGTTGCTTAACATATACCAACCCTTTCAAAGGACCATTAAGAAAAGCACTTTTCACATCCATTTGTTGCAATTTAAAGTTTTGATAGTAAGCACATGCAAGAAGGATACAGATGGATTGAAAGAAAGCCACGGGAGCATTGGTTTCATCAAAGTCAATGCATTCCACTTGAGTGTAACCTTGTCCACCAATCTTGCCTTGTTCCTTATGAAAATGCCATGCTAATATTGCTTGTTCTTGAATATCTACTTGGTGCCAATAACATTGTGGCAATCTCTAGGATTCTCAACTAGCTTCCAAACAATGTTGCTCTCAAAGTTATTGAGCTCATCATGCATAGATTCCAACCAATCTGAGTCCACAAGAGCCTGAATCACTTTCTTGTGTTCCACCATGGATATGTGATCTTGATGCTCACTAAAGCTTGCCAATATAGCTCTTGTGAACCTTTTGGCTTGCACATCACTCACTACCTTATTATAGGAGGCATCAATATGCTTCAAGGCTCTAGCCATTCTTGCGGCACGACGGGCTTCCATCTCCCCATTATCGAGAGGAGGAATCTCTTGACCATCTTGATCATTTTGTGTCCCTGTCTTGCATGGAACGTTGGCCTTGATCATCATCTTGTTTTCTTCAACATGAGGTGAAGAAGGTTGATCTTGGCCTTGAACTTGGATAGCTTGAGTGATAGGAGTGCTTGGATCTTGCATAGCAATTTGCTCAACAAGACGAGGGTCATGAACTTGTTCTTGGGTTGGTGCATCACTTTCTCCATTGACATGTTCTTCTAATGTAGACGAGGGATCCACTTGAGTGGAGCATAGTTGTTCTCGATCCGCCACAAGGTGTTCCTCAATGAGGTAGAAAAAACCCACACCCATTCTTCCTATGGCTTCTTGAGGCATTTCAACATCTACATCAGAAACACGAAATTGCGCCACTTGGGAACCATCATTTTCTTCGAACACCACACTACTAGATTCAATGACAATCCGTGAGGCCTTGTTAAAGACTCTATACGTGTGGGATTTGGTACCATGACCAACAAATGTACCCTCAATAGTTTTAGCTTGGAATTTAGAAAAAAAAAACTCCTTTTACCAAATAGAAACACTTACAACCAAAGACACTGAAGTAGGAAATAATTTGGTTTGTTGCTGGTGAGTATCTCATATGGAGTCTTTGTTAAGCCCTTGCGAATGTAGATTTGGTTAGTGAGTGACAAGCGGTGGAGATGGCTTTGTCCCATAGATATTGGGGAGAAGTAGACTCCGCCAACATGCTCCTAGCCATATCCAAGAGAGTCCGGTTCTTACTTTTGGCTCCTAGCCAATATGCAGCAGAATATTGATGACGAATACCCTATTCACTAAGAAGCTCATTAAGGGTGTTTTTCTTGAACTCGGAGCCATTGTCACTCCTAATAGCCATGATGGGAACATTGTGTTGATGTTGAACTTGATTTCAGAAGTTGATGACGGCTTGTTGAGTCTCAGTCTTCAACTTGAAGAAATAGACCCATGTATATCTGGAGTGGCCATCAAGAATCACCAAGCAATACTGCTTGCCTCCAAGATTTGCCTCGGGCACGACACCAAAGAGATCAACATGAAGAAGTTCTAGAATCCTCTTTAATGAAATAATTGTCTTGCTTGAATGCGAAAAATCATGTATCTTTCCTTCAACACAAGCCCTACAAACACAATCTTTGGCAAAGGAAACATTTTCTTTTAGCCCGAGGATGTGACCACCCTTGTGAAGACTTTGCAAAGTTCTCATATTGACATGGGATAAGAGGCGATGCCACAACCACCCCACGAAGGCCTTAACAACGAGACACATCATTTTAGTGTTGGTTGACTCCAAAAATTCTACCACATACAACTCATTTTTGACATGCCCCACCTAAGCAACATCGAGATACTTGCTCCACAAGATGATCACATTGTCTGATTGCTTATATTTTCAAGTTTGATCCTAACAATCATGAGGAAGAGCATGATATTCGAGTCTCTATCAAAGTTTTCCTCCTCGGCTTTCCCTATTCTCAAAAGGGCACTCGGCAACAAAGTGATACTCTTCTTGACAATTTAAACAAGTCCTCCCTTTTTGAGTCCCTTCCTTGCCATAACTTGACTTGGTCTTCTCCTAAATATATGCCTTGGCCTTGGGAGGGTTCTTCCAAAACTTTTGCACCGCAAGAGCAATGAAGTCCTTGAGCACGGGATCATACCCTTGATCATTCAAAGGAGCCAAGTCTTCTCTAGATTCAACAACTTCTTGTTGATCCACCATCTTGGTCACAACAAGGGCCTTCAAAGCAACGGTGGATCCTTTGTGCATTCCAATAGCACGAGCATGAGTGTCATGAGCAAGCTTTGTTTGAACTTGGAAGGAAGCCATCTCTTGCATCACCTCGGTTGAGGTCATGAGGTGATAGTTGTGTCTTACTTGAAGTAGTTCAATTCCACGAGCTCAAATGGCATGAGGGGTCTCATGTACTTCCTCTTGATCCAAGCATCATTCACATGAGTGGCACCAAGACCACTAAAGGCGGTTGCAAGGGTCTTGAGTCTCCGGTACATGTCCTCATGGTTCTCACCATCATGCATATAGAACCCTTCGGCCTTATTTCTCAAGGTATCATACCTATTCCTCTACATACTTTCATTTCCCTCGAACATGGAGACAAGAGCATCCCATGTTTCTTTGGCGGTGGAGCATTGTTGAAGACGTGGCATGTTTTTTCTCACCCGCTGCTTATTGAATCATTTTCAAAGCAGTGTAGTTGAGTTGGCAATCTACCACTTCTCTTCTTGTCAAATTCTTGGGGTCATGAGGCTTTTATCCATCTTGAACGATCCTCCAAAGCTCAATGCAAGAAGAGTTCAAGTTATTTTCATATAATATTTCCATTGATCAAAAGAATGTGCATCAATTATAGGGGGGGTCGCCTCTATTGTTTATATGAGGATGTGGGATAGGAGGATCGGGAGAGTACCATCCAGTGACATTGTGGTACTCCTCCTTTTCATCCTTTCCCTTAGGAGATGAAGTTTTATGGGAGGAGGGAGCATCACATTTAGTTCCCTCACCCTCATCCTTATCTTCCTTGTCCTTCGGAGGAGCCGATGGTGCGGATGCCGGAGCTTTGGCTTTCAATACTTGCATCATCAACTCACGCAACTCCTTCATTTGGGCCTCCATGGAGGAGGTCAAATAACTTTGCAATTCCTTGCGATCATCCATGGTGGCTGGTGTCGCGGACCCGAAGGCTTCCTCTTCGATGGTCATACTATACACTTAGGCGGTTAAGCCCAAAATAAGAGTCGGGGCTCTAATACCAATTGAACGGATAGTATGGGCACCTAGAGGAGGGTGAATAGGTGCTACGATTTTTTTTATACTTTTCGATTTAGGCTTGACACAAAGGTAAATTCTCTAGATTATGCAACTGAGGTGAATTACCTATATGACAAGAATAACACTAAGCAAGATGCAAACACAAAGTAAAGGTAAAGGATAGAAGTAACCGATAACAGAAGCACACGGAAACAATGATGTAATATCGAGTTCCTCCTTTTGAATGGAGGATGTCTCGTTGGGGGGGTGTGAGTTTTGCCACAAAGGCCTACTCAACGCCACAAAGGCCTGACCCTATTCTCCGATGAACTTCGGAACAAAGGTCTAGTTCACCTTCCAATATTGATTCCTTTCGAGGTGGAAATCGGTGTCTTTACAATGAGCTTGAGGCACACACCAACAACCAAATTGGGGGCTCCCAAGAACACCAAAAAATTTGCTACAATCACAAGTGAGCAACAATGGAGTCTAGGTTTTTCTCAACAAAACCCTAGACTTAAATCCCTCAAGTGAATGAGGGGGAAATGAAGAACGGGTTGGTGAAAATGTAGATCATGGCCTTCTCCTTCAATCCTCCGAAGATAAACGAGTTTTGATGTAGGGATTGGGAGATCTAGCAAGGTGGGTGAGCTCAATTAATGGAGCAATCAATTCTGGACGAGCTAGCTGGAGGAAGAAGAAGGGGAGGGGTATTTATACCCAATCCCCAAAATCTAGCCATTTGACACCTTGCTGAAATTGTCGCACCGGAGACTCCTGTGTGAAGGCCGGAGACTCCGGTCTAACATAATCTCTGGCAAGATTCCGGAGGGCCGAAAACTTTGCCAAACACCGGAGACTTTCCGGACAGGGTCTAGTGGGCTCCACCACTTCGCCTTCACGCTGGGAAAAACTTGAGGGCGGAGATTCCGGCCTTCTCTGGCGGGAGACTCCATAGAATATCCGCACAGTTTCTGTCATGGATATAGAGGGTGACACCACTTGTGTCTGGTGCAGGGAAATGCCCTTAGTCCGGAGACTTCGGCCCATGCACACCGGAGACTCTGACTTGGCCGGAAACTCCGTGCAGTCTCCGTACAAAATCCGGCGTGGCTCCAGAGGGTGACACCATACGGTCTTCTTACCGGAAAAACTGAGTTCGTAGACTCCGGTCTGAGACCCCGGAGTCTTCGGCGGCCTGGGCGGAATTTCCAACACTTTTGGCTCTCTTTGTTCATTTTTGGGAAACAAAGCTACCTTCAATAATCATTTAATAATAGCTCCTAAAACATCAACACACATTAAAATAATACTAGTGTCATCTGGAATTGTTTCTTCCGGAGACACCGACGAGGAGGAAGCCGCGTCCTTGGCTTTCATGAGTTGCATTATCATTTCATTAAACCCTTGCATTTGAGTCTCCATGGAGGAGGTCAAGGAATCTTTCAATTCCTTGAGATCATCCATGGTGGCCAGAGTCGCGGGCACCATGGTTTTATTTTTGATGGCCATCCTTTCTCTTAGGCGGTTAAGCCCGAATTAAGAGCTGAGGCTCTTATACCAATTGAACGGGTCGTATGGGAAACTAGAGTAGGGGTGAATATATGGTACCTCCAAATTTTAGTACATTTTCGATTTAGACTTGACACAAAGGAAAGTTCTCTAGATATGCATCTATAGTGAATTTACCTGTATGGCAAGAGCTACACTAAGCAAGAGACCAACACAAATTAGCTAAAGGATAGAAGGAACCGACAGTAGAAGCACGTGGAGACAAGGATGTATTCCCAAGTTCCTCGTTTTGAGGGGAGTACGTCTCGTTGGAGGGGTGTTAGTTTCGCCATGAAGACCTACTCAACGCCACAAAGGCCTTACCCTATTCTCCGATGAACCTCGCCACAAAGGCCTAGTTCACCTTCCACTATGGAATCCTTCGAGGCGGAATCCGGAGCCTTTACAATAAGCTTGAGGCACACACCCACAACTGAATTGGAGGCTCTCAAGAACACCAAGAATCTGCTACAAACAACAAGTGAGTAAAAATGAGGTCTAGGTTTTCCACGAGGAAACCCTAGACACAAATCCCTGAAGTGAATGACGCGAAAACAAAAACCGACTTGGTGAAGATGTAGATCCGGACCTTCTTCTTCAATCCTCCAAGAATCAATGAGTTTGGGTGGAGGGATTGGGAGATATCAAGAGTTAGTGAGCTCAATTAATGGAGGACTTCAGCGCTGGACGAGCTAACCATAGGTGGAAGAAGGGGAAGAGGTATTTATACCCACTCCTCAAAATGTAGCTGTTTGAAGTCTTTCTGGTGTTGTCACGCCGGAGACTCCGACATAAAGGCTAGAGACTCCGGCCTTCCAAAGATTCTGGAGGGCCCGAAACTTTACGGAAATTCCGGAGCCTCCAACAAGTTTCCGAACAGAGTCCAGTGGGTGACACCAAGTTGACATTCACTAGGGAAATCCTGAGGAAGGAGATTCCGGCCTCTGCGGACCGGAGACTCCGGCCAGAGAGGAGACTCCGCCAAGTCTCTGCACAGTTTCCGAACTTAGTACAGTTGTGACGCCCCGAGATCGGGCACTATGCAAATTTCAGCATTTCCGCCAAAATCCACATAATAACCGATTCCAGGTTGCCACTTGTGATAACATTACAACAGTTCACGAATATTCCGCAACAACAACAGAAAAGATATATACAAGACGACTCAAACGAGTCAATGATACAACTGATACAATACAAAGATCCAAATAACAGCGGAAGAAACAACATAGAGTCCGACTACGGACAATATACAAATTGGACTAAGAGTCCTGAAGATAACCGATGGCGTCCAATCCCTGCCCAGGCCAAGCCGGAGGGATTCCCAAGCTAACGTCGTCAGACTTCAAACCTGTTGACTGCAATGTGGAATATGCAGCCACGAAATGGATTCGTGGGTCAGTACTGTTACGTACTGGCAAGTGGATAAACCATACTCACAAGATACCAGCGTAACCAATCATCACAAGATACAAATACTTTGGGTACAACGGAAAGGAAGGGATTATTGCAAAGAAGCGGCAGCGGGCTGCACTAACTAACTACAGAGACTCGCTACAACATCCGGCTAAAAGAAAGGGATAAGAGAGCATATCAGAACCAACTACAACTACTCACCAAACAATACCCATCCAATGTTACCCCCTACTAAGGAAGCAACCCAAGGAAACTCAAACTGTTGATTAAGGTGACATTCATTTTTATGGTGGAGGTAATCTATATTACTAGTCAAGTTATCATCGTTAAGTGTAAGTTGTCTGAGTACTTGTTAGCCAGCACTTTCACCAAGTCATCCATAACCGCGGACAACACGGCTTCTCGAGAAGATTAACCCTGCAGGGATGCACCAATTTGGCCGTACACGTAAGAATGACCCGCCAGATGGAAAGGCCCTTCCACCAAGCGAGGCACTCAACACAACCCAACTCTTCTTCGCATCAAGCCCAAAGAACCACGTGCTGTGCGTGCGCGGCTAATCGAGCCCCCACGAAGAAAAGGGGGACCCTCATAGCACTAGAAGACCACGCCGCCCTAAATGCCGACTACAAAAGTTCCACCCTGGCGCCAAGGGCTCGCACCTGCATATGCATGCATCAAATGGAAATCCCGAACTAAGTGTGGCGATTTGGACGAGATGCGAATCGAATCAGAATTGCGGGGGGCGCCCATACTCGCTTCCCACATGCGGTTAGTGCGCTCATCATGGATCGGAGGACAAGACCCTTTTCCTAATTAAGGTCGACACTAGCAGGCCTCAAAACCACGTCGGGCCTCCTGCTGGTGCCTTATCATCAAATTATTATTACCCAAAACATTAACATGTTGTTGATTAAATTGAAACCCAACTATCAAACTAAACAGTTGATAGGACAAATGACAACAGGACTCGAGCACAAACAACACTAAGCATGCCACTACGACACGAGGGCCAACAAGGTAAACAAACAACATGTAATAGGAAGTGGAAGGAAGGCTATATCATGGTTGCAAGGTAAACATATGATAGGATCGAGACACAAGCACCGAATCATAAGGCTAGCATAAAGATAACGGAAAGAATCGGTAACAAGTGATGAAAGGCAGCCATAGGTAGCAAGTGAGTATACTTGCCTGAGATCCAGCAAGTAGAGGTACATCCGAAGAACTTGTCGTTGCTCACATCATCTCAACGTCCTATCCGGGAAGAAGCAACAAACTATAACAAACACCGGATGCAATAATTACTTCTACGGCAAAAGATCCAGCATGATCAAGATATGGATGCATGACAAATTTAAGGATGCATCAAAGATAAACTAGTTGACATGGTAAACATATTTAAATGGGCCCATATGCAATTTGGATTGCATATGGAAAAGCCCATGAATTAATGTTGAATTAAATGATCTACAAATAACCATCATGTGAAAGTTGATTAGGATGATGCATGGATGATAAAAACAATAAGAAAACGACATTAGCTTCAGTTTGATATGTTGTTTACCAAGTTTTGAATTTTATTTATTAAGTTATGAACTTTGGCATTTTAAATGATTAAACAAACATTTGTTGTTTTCACCAATTTTAAATGTTCAAAACAGATAACAAAATTTATATTTGTAAAGAACACAAAATTTTAGATGGAATACATATTTCATTTGTTGAATTTGGATTTTAGATGAGCAAGTTATTAAATTGACAAATTTAAATACATTAATTAGGAAATAGTTGTTTTCAGCAATTTAATTTATTCAAAATAGAAAACAAAATTTATATTTGGAAAGCTTATTCAATTTTGCATGGAAAACATATTTTACATGTTGGAATTGGATTTGAATTGCCCAAGCTATGAATTTTGCAATTTAAGAGGTTTAATTAAAGCATTGAATTATTGCACCACTTTTAATTAGGAAAAACAGTAAACAAAAGGTATTGAAAAGGTTGAAAACATGTAGCAAATGTTTCACTGAACACTTTGAGCTATTAAACATAATTTTTTGGATCATTATTGAATTTATTATGCATTTTTCCATAAACATTTTTATTCTGCCCCTTTTAGTAAACAGAAGGAAACATGTTCAAATTTAATTCAATTGTGACCAAATAAAATACCAATGTGTAGAGTTTGTTAAGACAAATTTTTAGATCCCAAGTTGGCTCAATTTGTGTGAACAGAACTCAAGTTATGAATTCCCAAAGTTTCCAATTTTTATTGCATTATCTGTATTTAATTATTTAGTGCAAAATTTATTACAGAAACATGTTGCAACTTTGTGACTAATAAAAAGAGCACAAGATTTTGAAACCACAGAAACTTGAATCATTGAAATTGGAGCAATTTTCAATTTGTTATGAATTTTACAAATAAGGACTCAGATCTTTTTTTCTGGATTTCGGGAAATAAAAGAAAAATAGAGGAAAAAGGGTGGCTTTTTCTGCGGAAGGGGAGATTCGAACCCAGGGCTCCAGGGAACGGGACAGGGCGCGCAGCCACTAGGCTGGCTACTCGGTTGTGATACAATAGAGCTCACAGGGTAGATCAAGGGTATCTGCGCGTCCTAACTGACGAAAACTGTCGATCAGAAACAGGGACACGGACGAGCTCGTCCATGGCAGAACAGGCGATGCAAACGAATGGATCGGGCGCCCTAGTACCAGAATAAGATGGAAGGGGGCGGAACTGAACAGGAATCTCACCGGGCTTGGCTCGACGAAGTTGTACGTGCTCGAAGGCGATCGTAGACGAGGATGACGACGACCTGTCCATGTTCCTGACGCCTACACACAGCAGGGAAGAGGACCATGGCGGGGACGAACT